>JBAMIE010203518.1:0-10865 GCA_037177295.1 Kaempferia parviflora
GCGTAAAAGGATCCATATAGCCGACCCCACCTAGTGGGATAAGGCTTGGTTGTTGTTGTTGTTGTTGTTGTTGTTGTTGAATAAGATGTCGCTTCCCACAATCTTTACTACATCGATTAGAAGTTTTATTCATTTTACATTCATTTATTTTGAACTTGGATGTAATTCAAGTTGCTCGTTTTTACTGTATTTTTGTTTGCTTAGATCATGATGCTCTCTTGTGTGGGCGTATTCACTAGGTAGCTGCTAGGTGTTAATGTATGTTTTACTAATACTTTCTTAGTGTTCATTATACAGGAAACCGAACAACTGAGGGATTTATTACAGAAGGAAATTGACAAGATGGGGGTAACATTCCTTTCTTTATTTCCTTTCTCTTCAAAACCCTTTTATTCTGTGAATCATCGAATGAGTTCATTAACATGAACTTTTAGTTACCTTTGAGCTCATAACTGATATAATTGCATATGATGATTACTAATATTTCCTCTTATTTCTTCTTAAATGCCATTGAGATGGTGAATAGCGTTTAAGAATTTTCGCACAACAGAAATAATAAATTAACTTAGACTAATTCAATCAAGTGAGACAATATAAGCATGTAAATTGATTAACAAGTTAGAATTATAGACACATAGTAGTTTAAAAAATTAATTTTTATTTTTAATTTCTCCTAGGTGGAAAAATTGTACGGAAAAAGAATCTAAAAATTAAGTTTATTAAAAAAAGATTAAGACAACACTAAAACAATATGAAAATGTTACTCTAGGTGTTACTGATAATAAATGAAGCATGTATCATAGCACAGAAAATGAAAAGAGCACTTAGAGCACTAGACAGAACTAGATGATTGAGCAAGGGATAATTTGAAAGATCTGTCTTTAAGCTCCTTATATGGTACTCTCTCGGTCACTTGTAGTCCTCCGGTCGCCTGTACAAGTGCTGAACTTCTATCTGTAAGGTAACGTTAATGAAGCTTTGTACCACTCGGTCGCCTGGCAGGGGTCAAACTTCATCTTCATTGTCGTGTTCGAGTTGCTAGTCGCCCATATACCCGGTCACCTAGGCCCATAGGGACCCTCTGAAATCTCTTTGTCGAGAGTTCTCACCACTCAGTCGCCTCGCAACTCCATCCGATTGCTTGGAACCGTCTAGCATGCTTTCCTGCCGTTGTTACACGTAATGAGTATGGTATAGAATATTAAGTTACTCACACTTAACTAGATTAACCGGTCTAGTTTTGTTTTGCTATGGACTTGTGCCAAACAATCATCTTCCATTCACTTGGACTTTTTGCCTTACAGCTGATTTCACATACTTGGACTTAAGTCACCTAACACCTAGCTAGGAATTTTGTCTCCCAAGCCTTAATCATATGAACTTAGTAGGGGTGTAAAATGAACCCGACCCAAGTTGACCCAAAAAAAAATTGGGTTTGGGTTGGGAGTTTTGGGGTTGGTTTAATTTAGGGTCGGGTTGACCTAAATTTAGGATTTAGGTAGTTTTTTAGTGGTAAATCAAATTTTATTTTGAAAATTAAAGTATTTTATGCTCATAAATAATAGAATGTAGTATAACAATGATGAAATATTAAGATAAAAGTAAAGAATTATGGGGAAGTAATAAAAAAACTATTGTTTTTCGAGTTGGGCGAGTTATTCGGGTTCAAGTTGGGAATTTTTTTAGTAACCGATCTCTAATCCGACCCAAACCCACCCACCCATCCGAATTGACACTCCTACTTGGACTTGATTCACCTAGCTTCCGTTTAGGAATTTGTCTAACAAGTCTTAAACTTGATTCACCTAGCTTTTAGATAAGATTTTGTCTGCTTGGTCCTAACCAAGACTTAGCCTATGCCTAGATCCACTAGGACTTATCACTGCCTACCTTTAACACCTGTCAAGTATCCTGCACTTGCAAACTTGACATAACTGGTTAGATCACAATTAAGTCATATATCAAAACCTTGGTTACATGTTGTGCACCAGCACCAACAGTCTCCTTCTTTTTGATAATATGAAAACTAAGTTAAAGTTAGTAAATAATAAAAAATAAAATTTGAATTGTATATTCAAAGAAGATGGAGTTAAGTGCAGTAATATACATGAATAAATTCAATAAAGAAATAACTCCTCCTTAATAAGATAAGGAAAAAAGGGAAGCAATAGTTTAAAAACAATTTTTAACCAATTTTCCAAAGTTAACTTTAGTCCTTTCTCGCACTTTTTCATATATCAAAATAGGTTAAAGCATGACATATAACTAGTTAGCTACGAATCCAACCTAAGTCAAAATAACAACTTAAATGCAAGCAAAAGTAACTAACTAAGATATAGTCAAATCAAGCAATAAATTAGATCACGGTTAAATGGAAAAGCTGTAAGTCTCTCTCTCTCTCTCTATATATATAAAGCCATAGCATAGTTGAACCAGAATATGAAAATAGTGAAAGTCAAACTGCATAATAAGTCATAATCCAAAATGCTACCGGAGTAGCAAAAAGCAACCATAGCAAAATAGTTTGAAATAAGTGCATAAAACCATCTTAGCTAGGGTAAAGTTCCTAAGTCCTATCACGTCAAACATAGACAAGGGAGAAAGGGAACTCTAAGTAGTGTCAATAACTAGACGTGAGAGAATGTGAGTCAAGATGTGGCAAAAAGGCATATGGACTCGTCGACTAGTAGATACTCTCGAATGATAAGTGATGGATCTAAAGATAAGTAGGCTGAAGCTGACGTCATGTCTCTGTCTAAGGGCATACAGGAGAAGTGAATGGAATGGCCTAACAGTCGCAAGATCGTGGGTGTTGATGGGCAAGATATCTAATGCCCCTATTTTTTTTCTACTAATTTTCAAAAGACAAGTACTTAATCCTACAATAAAACCAAGCAACAACTCGGGAGCCATAGAGTTAATACACTAATCATCATAAAGCAACTATCAGTTCTTTAAACACTTAACGTCAAGTCTAGAATTAATCTCTTAGTACAACTAAGTAAATAGATGCAGAAACATGGATTGAAAGGTCCTACTGCCTATCCCGATCACCGGTCGAAGCCTCCTGTCTCATGCATCTCCTTTCCTGCAATAATCCGAACTATGAGTCTAAAGACTTAGCACATACAAACCATAATATGCATTAATTAATTCTTATAACCATGTGTTCTAACGGGAAAACTACACTAACTAATTTTTAACCTTTAGCTACTTACATTGCATAAACATGACAAGGGCATCAACGTAAACATACTTTTGTAAAACATAGTCGTGTACATCCTAATCGCAGAGCATAAGTAATTGCAAAAATACTAAAGCATTATCATAAGCATAATTAAAGTGTAAAACCTAACTAGAGCATAAACATAAGTATAACTGACGTATTAACATGAGCATAACTAAAGTATAAGCATGTGCATAACTAATACATGATCGTGTACATACTACATGCAAAGCATGACCATGAACATACTACTTGCAGAACATAAACATGAACATAGTTATCCTAGGGCTTAGTTTCATGTTATTGTCCCCTAACGTAGTAGGTAGGGATCTGAACCTGGAGTGGAAACTCCTTAACTACTTACATTGCATAAACATGACAAAGGCATGAACACAAACATCTTTTGCAAGGCATAGTCGTGTACATCCTAATCGCAGAGCACAAGTAATTTCATAATTCAAGCATAAACATGAGCGTACTAGAGCATTGTCCTCAGCATACTAAAGCAAGATTTCTAAACCTAACTAGTGCATAAACATAAACACAACTTCACTCCTTAACATAAGCATAGCTAAAGTGTAAACATGTACTTAACTAAAGCATGAATGTGGAAATAACTTGGTAAACTTCCCGGGCTTGCCCGGGTCATAACTTGGTAAGCTCCCTGGACCCTGGCTGAGGTCCCCGGCCTCGGATCATAACTTAACTCATCCTTAATTTGGTAAGCTCCCCAGGCTTAGGTCCTCGGTTCATACCCTACCCATACACAAGCATAGTTTGGCCACAGTCAAATCGCATTCCTCAAAAATATTTTCTTACCCTCGTATATACATGTGTACAATATTTTCCTAAGCCCATAGTAGTCATGATTATTAAAGAAAATGAGAAAATTAGATATTTTGATAGTTTATTTTATTATCAACTATAGACAATTAAATTAATTTGGGAACCCACTTCGCATTCATGATCAATAAAGAAAAAGAGAAAATTAGATATTTTAATAATTTATATTATTATCAACTATAGAAAATTAATTTGGGGAACCCATTTCTTGAGTTTTTTTAACCAAGATTCATCATACATCTATTATGGGTATTTACGACTTTGTCCAGACTCCTTTAATAGGGTGCTTGAACTTGATTAAACGGAACAAGTAATTACAAATATTTCATCCATTGTTAGTCCTAATCATCTCCAACATATATGTTCTCTATCCTCAAGTACAATTGGTTGCTAAAATAACTGATTAACCTGGTTGGATTATTATTTCCTTTTTATCCTGAGTTATCCTTGGCTCACATGTTCCTATGTTATTCTTATTCTAGATGTTAGAAGTATGAAATACTTCTTCCTATGTTATTTCTATTCTATTCCATTCCTAAAATAATTAACAACTTTGTTATACTAGTCTCATGGATAAGATAGAAAAAAGTCAAATAGATATCGGGAAGTGAGTTTCATATCTTCCCTTGTTGACCGTCAGATGGGTGGAATGTTACAACGACAAGTCGTTCTGTTCAGGTATTGGAGTTGCCTGATTAATGGAGTTAGTATTCACGTGCTGAATTGCTTGACCAATCTTCAACGTTTAATTGAATGGAGTTGACTGATTAATGGAGTGACCATTCACGTGTTGAATTGCTTGACCAATCTCCAACGTGAATTCCATGATAGCAACAGAAAGCAACGTGAGTTACTTTGTTGTTCATGTTGGAGATGGCTAGCGACTTGTGCCGCGGTGACAAGAGCAATGAGAGAGGAGAGAATCAAAATAAAACGTTCCTTACAGAATGATATATTTAAGATCTAGTTAATGAATAAAAAAAGATATAGAACGTGCAGGCTTGAATAAATCGAATTCGTAATTTATCTAACCATAGTTATCTGAATTAATTAATACGCGCTATGCCATGTTGAACTTGCCTTGATTTCCTTGCTAACAACCCCTTCCTTTTTCTTCTCCTCTTAAAGCTTGAGCCGACTAAAAAAAAATCCAAGGTGAGGATTAGGGTTTAGGCGGTGGAGAAAAATCCGAAGTGAGGATCAACTCTCCCAAAATTACTTCCATATTATATAGATTTTGTCATGTCTATCCCTGACTTTAAATGCTTCAATGATAATGGCTAAGTCCTATAAATTTTATAAAAATTTATATCTATATAAATTTTTATCCGTACTTACCCATATAAATTTTTATCAATACTAAACCCTATAAATTTTATCCATGCCACACCATATAACTAACTTACTTATTAAAATTATTTAACTAATTAAATTCATAATTAATTAACTTAATTATTTGAATTATTTAAACTTAATGAGACTAGTTAATTAACTTAATTATTAAATCATTAAATTCATAATTAGTTAACTTAATTAAAATTATTTAACTAATTAGATTCGAAATTAATTAACACAATTATTAAACTAATTAAATCTGTAATTAATTAACTTAATTATTTGACTAATTAAATTCGTAATTAATTAACTAGCTAACTTATTAAAATTATTTAACTAATTAAATGCATAATTAATTAACTAACTTAATTATTAAATTTATTTATCTAATTAAATTCGTAATTAATTACTTAACTTAATTAAAATTATTTAGCTAATTAAATTTATAATTAATTAATTTTACTATTAAAATTATTTATCTAATTAAATTCCTAATTAACTTAATTATTAAAATTACTTATCTAATTAAATTCGTTATTAATTAATTAACTTAGTTATTAGAAATTTATATCCATTAATTTTCTTATTATAATTAATCAATCCAAATCCCATAAATGTAAGGTAACTAAATTAATTAAATATAACTAAATCATTTATAATCAAATCTGAATTAAATCAAATAATTCCCCTCAATTAACACTTTGTTTCAGACACTACAAGATACACACATACACAACCTTGTAAAGGATAGTCTGTGGCTCTGAGTTGTGTAGAGCTAAAGTTGGTGACGGTTGGTGTCCTCTCACCACCGAAAAAATAAGTATAGATGCTGTGAGAGTGATGTCTCAAGAAATGGAGTAGGGCATGGAAAACAATAAAAGGTGGAGGAAGAGGGACGTGACTCAAGCTACTCCTAAATCAAGTCAAGTGCGAAAAGAATGTCCCTACCTCCGACTCTAGTCATGAATGCAACGTTGTTGACCTTAGCCAAGTTGTTATAAAACTCAGTACAACGTTTACTGTTGAATCATAATAAACAAGTGAGGATAGACTATAGTAGTAGTATCTCTATAATGTTTCGACAGTGGGTTGTAAAGAATGCCCTATGAAAATATCGGGTATGCATGGTAGAGTAGGTGTGTGGGAAAATCTATGTCTAAGGTTCTCAGAGGGTCGTCAGAAGGGTCTTGTGAAGAATTGACCTCGGTTCTACATTTTTGGCTAACATTTTATATAGACAGTATTTAATATAAAAACATATAATGTAAAAAAAAATAACAAAAATTGAGGAATAGAGTTGAATTGGTTACCGAGGCATGATGAAATCGAGAAAAGACTTGATCTTGAGACGGGAGTTGAAAACGAAGTTGCAAGGGGCCCGAAAAAGAGTTTGGAGGAGAAAAAAAGACAGTTACTGCTCTTGATCACCTTTATAAAGGCTCAAATCAAGGTGCCTGTTTCAAGGTTGTGCGGGTGACCGTGTAGTTATATTAGCGATTGTATACCAACTTTTTATCCACCATAGTAAATGTAATTTAATTTCATCTACCGTATACCAATTTTCATTAGCAGTTGCCTGTTAGTCAATGATATTGACTTTTTGGTTGTTGTCTTTCTAGCTAAGTTAGGGTCATAAGTTAAAATTGTGAAATAAAGTTAACGTGCACTTGATTTCAAACTTGACTTTCTATAGGAAAGAAGCTGACAATTAGTTGGTCAAGTTAGAGAAGAATTTTCAGCTCAATCTTATGAAATCTACGTTAATGTGGAAATTTTCTAACTTGATAAATTTAAAAGATTTTAGCCCCAATTTATGTTGATGCACTGATATAAGCATCTAGAATTTAGAGGATGTTACTCTATGCATATCACACTATTCTATGTTTCACAAACACAAGCAAGTTATCCCTTTGTTTGTTTTGTGAGATATTAGTTGCCTAGATCTATAGGCATATGTTGTCTACAGTAAACCTAAAGTAAGTCCATTTATGCATGACATAATTTTGAATCCACTTTTTAAGGAAAGAGTATTTAATTTTGAAATCAGAGTTTGAAAACATGAAAATGTGGTTAAAGCCCGATCCTAGTCTAATAGTTCAAAAATTAGCTCCCCTAAGTCAGAGTTCTAACAAATTTCAACTTGGCAATTGGGTAAGTATAAGAAATGTTAGCATTTATCAGATGAATATGTTGTTTAGGTACCCAATAACAGTTATTGTCTACTTGGTTAACTAAGCTTCATTTTGGAACCTAAGCAAACTTATTTCTAGCATTTCTTTTGACTAAAGAAATATATGAAACATGGTTTTGACTCGAGTTAAATCCAAGTCCAGTCTTGTTGTAAGCAGCACGTCTGGTTCCAATCATCATATTCAAATATTTTGACCCAGATGAGAACTTCATCAAAGTAGATGTTAACTCATTTACTTGACTTTTCAAATCAGAATTCTCTTTCTCAAGTTGTGACACCTGAGTTGAGGTTCTGACTTGGCTTGCCTGAATCGATGAGTCTAAGTTAGTCCTTTCCTTAAGCTCTATGACCTCCTTTAGTCTTAACTTTGGACTTGTATTTAGCTAGAGTTTTAGTCAAATAGGCAACAGTAGCATATAATTTTTTAGTAATTGGATTTGTTACCTCGTCGGCTGACCCGTCTGAGTCGCTATCTTGACTTGAATCAGATCCTGACTTGTACGCTGACTCTGATTCTAGGCTTGAATCTTCTTGGATCACCGTTAGTGCCGGTAGATTGACATGATGTGATTTAGATTCAGATTTGGATGATGACTCATCCCAAGTCGCTTTCAGTGCCTTCTTCTTCTTATTTTTTTTGGGGTCTTTCTCCTCTTCTAATTTCTTTTTGCATTTAAAGCATCGAACGTTCGCAAGCTCATTGTTCAAGATTTCCTTTTTCACTAATTTTTGAGTGAATTTCTTCTGTCGGATCATCTTTTTAACCTACTTTCCAACTTCTGAAGAGAGATCATCTTCGTCGACTGTTGATTTAGGTTCAGATTCTGATTCGGTCTCTTTTTTGGATTTGGATCTTGCTTTGGATTTTCCTACAATTAAAGTTATACCCTTCTCTTTCTGATCCAGATTAGTTTGTTCATGCATTTCAAAATCATAAATGAATTCGCCTAGTTTAATAGTAGACAAGTTCTTAGACACTTTGTACACATCAATCATAGATGCCCACAAGGTGATCCTTTGAAATGCCTTAAATGCATACCTGATCATATCACAATTGTGTACCTATTCGCCAATTCTGTGGATGTCGTTTAGTATCTCTTTAAAGCAGCTGTGTAGCTGACTTACCATTTGGAGTTGACTTAGCAATAAGTCCTTTTTAGCTGTTGTAGTTCAATTAATTTCTCCTAAAGCTGTGTAGCGTTGCTAATTTGGCCGACTTTGGTGTTCCTGTGTTAACCGGCAGTGCCATGTAGTTGTGGCTCTAACATTGGCTTGAGCCTTTTTCTTATTGTCGCTTGTCCAGTTTTCACAAAGAACTAGCGTGCCATTTGGAGTTCTAGGCAGCTTAAAGTTCATCTTGATGATAAGATAATTTTTTATATTTCATCAGATAGTATTCCATTCCGTTTTTCCAATAAGCGAAATTGTCGCCATTGAATTGCGGCGGGCGGGTTGTGCTAAATCCTTCCTGCAATGACATATATGCAAATAGGTATTTGTTCAAGTTGTATTAAGACTTAGGACAAGATATGAGTTTGGTTTGGGTTTGGTATGGTTGTAATTAGGGTTTGGTTTTGGGTATGGTCTAGTTCGGATTATTAATTAATTTAATTATTTGTCGATTTTGAGCGTAAATTTCAGCCTAGGATAGATTCAGGTTTTGTTTTAGATGAATTTAACAAGAGTTTTAAAAATTGGCTTCCAGGTCGTGGCGTGACACAAGGTCTTCTTGAGTATCGAAGTAACGATCGCTTCCTAAACAAAGTCTTTTTAAGAATCATGAGCTAAATTAACTTTAATACAAGCCTTAGTCCAACTGTTTAGAGTGAGGTGAGATAATTTCTGTTAGTTCCATTTGACTAGAAGTATCAGGTAGGGAAACTCAAACATGCAAATATCCAAGCTCTCCTAGTTTGTATTAGCTCAATCTGTTTTGATACAAAGTTGTAGGATCAAGATTGACGCTAGAGGGGAGTGGTGAATAATATTTAAGAATATTTGTAATAAAAATAATGAGTAGATAGTAACTGAATTAATCAAAATTAGTAACATAATAAATTAACTTAAACTAAAGACCATATTGAAATCTAACAGTATATGCGCAAAATTGTTTAACCAAGCCAGAAGTATAGACACACAGCAGTTTAAAAAATTAATTTTTATTTCTAATTTCTCCTAGGTGGAGAAATCCTACGGACAAAGAATATAAAAATTAATCATAATAAAAAAGATTAAGACAATACTAAAACAATATGAAAATATTACTCTAGGTGTATCCGATTAGAAATGAAGCATGTGTCGTAGCGTGTCACAACACAGAAAGCGAAAAGAGCACTCAGAGTAGTAAACAGAACTAGATGATTTAGCAAGGGATGATTTGAAAGCTCTACCTTGAAGCTCCTTATATAGTACTCTCTCGGTTGCCTATACAAGTGTTGACATGGTAACGAAGCTTTCCAGTCGCCTGTGTACCACTTGGTCGCTTGGGCAAGGTCAAACTTCATCTTGACCACTATGTTTTGGTTGCTAATAACGTTGCTCCACGGTTGCCTGAAAGTTGTTCGGTCGCCCGTATACCCTCTCACCTTGACCCATACGGTTGCTTGGACCCTCAAATCTCTTCATCGAGAGTTATCACTAGTAAGTCGCCTCAGGACTCCATTCGGTGGTTGTCTGGAACCGTCTAGCATGCTTTCCTATAGTTGTTACACGTAATGAATATGATATAGAATATTAAGTTACTCACACTTGACTAGATTAACCTGTCTAGTTTGATTTTGTCAAGCAATCTGACTCTAGCTGATTCCACACACTTGGACTTTCCAGATTCCACTTACTTGGACTTTTTGCTAAGCAATCGACCTCCAGCTGATTCCACACACTTAGACTTTAAGTCACCTAGCACCTGTAAGCCTTAATCACTTGAACTTGATTCACCTAGCTTCCGGCTAGGAATTTATCTGCCAAGTCTTAGCCACTTGGACTTGATTCACCTAGCTTCCAGCTAAGAATTTGTCTACTTGGTGCCAACTAATACTTAGCTCATGCTTTGATGCACTGGAACTTGATCATTGCCTACCTGCAAGCTTGACATAACTGGTAAGATCACAATTAACCTAACTTTAACCTTAGTTATATATCAAAACCTTGGGTTACATGTTGTGCACCGCACCCGACACCAATAATCACTTCTTCCAATATTTGTTCTTGTGTTTCCACTAAAGTTTATTCTAGTTTCTCTTTTTTTTTGTATACTCTCTCTCTTCTATA
>JBAMIE010203543.1:0-10861 GCA_037177295.1 Kaempferia parviflora
TTGAAAATATATATAATAAATAAATAAAATCTATTTAGAATTTTTAAAATTTAAAATAAATTTATATATATATTTTTGTAGGATAATTTGATTAGGATATAAAAAAGTTCATTTAAACCATCTCATTTAAGTTAGGAATTGTTTGAATTGATTAAATAAATTTGAATTAAAAACATGATGTTACTGTGTTGTCTTCTTATCCTCTCACCTCACTCGCCGCTCATCGCTGTCGTTGTCGTTGTTCCCCTCACTACTTCACTCCTGCCGCCGTTGCCTCGAGCCCGCCGATGTCTTCCCCTCTTCGTCCGAGCGCTCGCTGCCACCGCTCCCCTCACGGTCTCACCTGTGACGCTCGCTCATCCATGTCGTCGGTGCCGCCACTGCCGGCCGCCAAATGACGCCTTCCCCTAGAATTCGTCCCCCTCCATAAGCCGTTGGCGCTGCCTACTCGCGTTCCCTCGGCTGTAGTTGCCCGCCGAGGGATGCTTGTGGGTTATGGTATCACATCGTGAATTGTTTCTAACGTAAGATCGCGCCGATTCCACCGATACTGTATGATTCCGGCAATTCCATTTTGATTCCACTACAAAACCAATTCTCGATCCAGATCAATTTCCTACTTCCGGATCGTAGGATTGTACGATCCTACAATCCATATCACAATTTTACAAGCCACGCACCTGAACATCATAGCTTCTTGAGCTGCACTCTCAACATCACAGTAGCGGTACTGCTCTCTCAATAACTCTCCTTTTTTTATTCAAGCAAGAATAAACCATAAACCCATAGCACAAGAAGAATTATAAAAGGACAGCTAACCAACACTAGTTGGAAAAGACAGAGCACAGTAAGATATGCTATTGATGGCCTTTTGTTTTGGACAAAAATGTGACGAAAGGGATGCATATTTTTATATGCTAGGAATAGGAAGACAATGCAAGTCTTTTGGGATTAAAATATAGAGGATAGCATAGTCTTTTTTTAAAGAGAAAAATAATTGATCTGTGTAGAAATAGTTTAACATACAACCAAAAAAAAACCTAATTTGAAATGAGGTTATGATATTATTGGTATGATATGAGACAATCTGGTTGTGACATTGCACATAACGTGCACAACATTATCTATCAATATGTGATGCTGCCTTTTTTTCACAAATCCAGCTTTTTCCTGCCTACGCCTTAACAAGGATGCCTTTTTCTTTAGCAGGACCTATAACACTAGGAATGGTAGATACAGTCAAGTATCCTCGTGATTGTTAGCAGTGATCTCAAGAACACTAGGAATGGTAGAATATCAGAGACTCAATGCAGGTCTGCAAGGCAGCATCCAAAATGGCAGTCACTGATTTGGATAAAAATGCAGCACTACAAGTGGCATAATAGAGGGTGGGAGCGTTGTGTCATAATGACCATAACACATCTCCATATGCAGTGTCAATTTCCTATAGTACGGAAGGAGGAGCCCAGACAAAAGTAAAGGTGCTCGTAGGCCTCTTCTCATTGGAATGTTGCAGACTGACTTGCAGTAGGGTGGTTGGTGTTTGTGCTGGAGAAAGAGTTTTGAAGGATTAGGGTAGGGTGTCTAAGGAAATGCCTGCAAAAGGGGTAGGAGAGAGCTAATTGTGGCAATTTGGTGGCATGTTGTGTTCTAGGAAAAAATTAATCTGTCAAGTTTCAGTGGTAGAGGGTGACGATGGTAGTGCAATGGCAAACACTTGCTTCATTAGGAATTCTATGTCAGGAGCTAACATATTTGCTAGAGTGGACGCAATGAGTAGGAACTAGAGATGCAGAAGAATTTGACTTTAAGATCAATCAATGTGAGCTAGGATAGAGGAAGAGACTAAGAGAGAAGAAAAGTGGAGAAAAAATTGACTTGTCGTTGACCATGAGACCTGCAAATTGACTAATTCCCCTATGCTATAAAATGGTAAAATTTTAGAGTTTGAAAGTTATTCTACATAACTAATGAAGAATGTTGCGGTAGTGAGTATGTTATGCATCCAATGATTGTTATATAGATGGGTAACTTGCTTATTTTCTTTATCAGTGGGTAGCTTATCAGTTTGGTGGATAGTTTATATGGCATCATGCCTAATGTTTAAAGTAGTGCAATAGTTTCAAATTAAAGAGTTCTTCTCCCTTGTCCATCCTGAATCAGTTCTTGATGCAGAAGAACCACAGGAGAGATGACAGACGGGAGAGAAGAGGGAGACACGACAAGGAATTGATTTATAATCGCTCACATCACATGTTTAGTTTATCAAGACATGCCTATTTATAGGCATTAGACAAAAACCTAAAAAATACCCACTGAGATACCAACCACTTAGCCCACAAAGACACTACCCTTATTATACAACAATTTCTAGAATAACCCTAATTATTAGTTAAACTGTTCTAGAATTTGTAGGTGTAAGCATCACCTATCCAATTATGGTCCATGTCATATCCTACCTGCCAGTAACATATAAATCACAGATCAATCTAAAAGATTTTACGCATTTCACATTAGATGGGACAACAGTGACAATTTAATGTCATCAACCAATTATCGGTTGTGTCAATAATATAAACTAAACTATTCTTTTTGCCAAATAATTTTACAAGATATGATTCGAGATTAGATAAACTTTCTTAAAAGTAAAATTATAGAAAAAGACAACACTATGTTTTAAAACTATTAATTTATTTAATAAATGGCATAATCACATTCTTTTCTTTCAAAAATTCTCCCTATAAAATGTGTTTTGGTTTGGGTTGGGTCGTGATACTGGGTCATCCCTAGCATAGTCATCCAAAATAACATGCCAATAAAAAACAGAAAAAATTCCTAACATTTTCATCCAAAACAGCAGACCAAACAAAACCAGAAAAAATCTGCTAGTAAAGATTTCTTTTCTTCACCATATTATGTTGAAAAGCTCCAAATTGCATTTCCCAACAGAAAAGTAGATGAAACTTTTCTTATTCTAAATATACTATATTCCTACAGAAAACATTGAGAACAATATTACTCACATGAACAACCAAATAAGAATGACCCAATGGTTATACACCAAATTAAGATTTAGATTCAAATGAAGAAATTGTGTCTATGAAGACAGGGTTCTTGATTAAAAAAGTTTGCCAAAAAGATTTGAAGAAATGTTATCTTCTGATAGACTAAAATTCACAAGAAAAAATGCCATGAAAAATTCATATTTTGGACACAGTAAAGAGAAAGAATGAAGAGAGTGTTGAATGCCTACTAACAATTGTGTGCTTGCAAATATAAAACTAACCAGAAAAAATAAAAAATGAAGTCAGGTGCTGAAATACCTGGTTCAACATTTCTTGTACAGCAAGAATCTGAGCAACGGAAGCATCAGCAGTTGGAACACTAGAACCAATCCCTTCATTCAAAGAATCGGTAGAAGCAAAAGGGCTTGATGACTGGGATGAAATGCCACTTTCTTGATATTGCTTTTTTTGTTTCATTCCTTTATCAGCAGAAAAATAATGTGATGTTGCATTAACAGTGTATTCCTTTTCACTTCTATCCTTGTTGTAGTCTAACTCCTCGAGGATAGAAGGTTGCTTACCTGTTGTCGCAGCAGAGACATCTCCATTGAAAGTTGCTATCATACAAGAGTTCTCGTTGTCAACCTCAAGTTCAGTTTCTAAATCCTGAGAAGACATTTGCCTATTCTCAATAAAAGAAGCTTGAAGCAATTTTTGAGAATCAAAATCCTCATGACCTCGTTGGTCCTCCCCTGTGGCCATTGCTTCTATTTTTTCGTTCTCCATTTTGGTATCTGCAATCATATCTTGAGTCTTGGCATCTTCAATTACAGGATCCAGATTGGCATGGCTAATTTCAGAGGAACCTATGATACCTGACAGAATTTCTGATGGCGTAATTAGGTGTGTCATGTTTCCACTAGGCTTAAATATCAAATGAGGATTTGGTGCTATAGAAGGGTCATCCTTTCCAGATTTAGAATCATCTTTTTGCAACTTATTATTTATGGAAGGAACATCAGGTGGACTCTTAACAACTGAGTCAATTCTCCTGTCAATTGAATGATCAGAAACAAATTGATCCACAATATGATCGCTAATAGTCACTCCTTGCTTAGAACCTTTATCAGAGATATTCTTGCTTGCTCTTCCTGCTAGGTCTGGATTCACAGATACAGGAGATGAAACATGCTGAGCATCAGTATCTTTCTCAGCAGGTTGAGGGACACTTGTTTTGTCTTGAAGTTTAGCTGTATTGGTTTGAGATGTACTTGTGACCACAGGAGCAACCAAGTTTGTAGGATATGGAGTTGCTGGTGCACCATGGTTGCTTTTTATAGGGTGCAGTTGCGGCGAGTAATTTACACCGATAGGATCACTGGTATAAGGTCCTACAGATGATGCTGACACAGATAATCCTTCTGAACTAAGAGAATCAGAAGGGCAAGATAGAGCATCTTTTGCCAAAACATTAGAAGATGGTGGTGGTAAACATTGGGTCAGATCCAATGCATATTGCTGAATGGCCTGTGTCTGAACACAATAAAGTTGAACCAATTGTTCCCCCTCAAGAAGTGAATCACTCGTACCAGTAAGACTCAAAATAGGCATTGCAACAGTAAAATCTGCTATATAGTCCATCCGTGTACAAGCTGGAAAGAGGCCATAGTCTATATGCACTGCATATATAGCATTCTTCTTAGCATTTGCAATAACTACCAGATTGGCTTTAGGCAAAACTACAATTTGGTTAAAAAATGCCTCCTCGTCATGAGGTTCTGAAGAACTTTTTAAGTCCAAGATCTGACTACACTGCCAAGATTCAGAATCAGTAGCTGAGAGCCAACCTTCTTCGCCAGCAGAAGTCCAGATTTTTAATTCTCGATTTAACGGCCCCTGCAACAGAAGGGTGTCATTACAAATGAGAGGATGTGAAAAGGGCCGAAAGTTGCCAACGGATGAAGCATAGCACAAAGAGTTACTATTAAATAAGTGCCAACATATGCATCAAGCAATACACTAATGTTATTCACAATGACGCACCTCCATTGTAAAATCAATAGTGTGATAACAAAGGAAATATATGTTGCACAAAAACTAATCAAGGCAAAGGGACTATAGCATGCTACCGCAGTGATCAGATTGATGTGCTCAGGCCGATTAGGAGATGTGATGAAAGCGACTGTGTTAACCGGTTGGCCATCATGAGGTCTCAACGTGGCAAGTGGTACTGCTTTGCGATCTGCCCATATCTTTACCTGTTATGAAATGAGAAGGGACAGAAAATAAGGCTTTAATAACTAAAGCAAGATTATCAAGAAATACAGAAAATTGCGACTAAGATTCAATTGTTATCACTCCTTAGCAAAAGTGGGAACGTTAGATTTCAACCTCACAGCAAAAGATCCTACCATTCTCTTTCCCAATCAGAACAAATAGGATAAAAAGATCAAAAAGAATGAAAGGAAAATAAAACTGAGCAAGAGCATCTCATAATAAGATACAAACCAATCACTTTGTCAATAGATGAACATAACTAGGATACCTCACATATTAAAACCAAGTGAGTCATGAGGAAATGAGCAATTGTCAATAAATGGTGGGAAGTCACAGAAATGGTGCATTAGTCATTCACAGATTGCAAGATACAGCTGAGCAGTTGTGCAGGATACCATTGCATGAAAAGGAGGAAATATAAAGATGGAGATAAATAAATAAACCAACTGACCTGAACAAATTAATTGATTCTTTATGATGTGACCCAATGTCCAAGAATGTTAGCAAAAATCAAAGAATATGTTCAAAGTACTTCCATTTAAAAATTCATAAATTGAGTAAAAAGACAGAAAGATTTGTTTCTTTGAAAACATTTACCTGATAAATAATTACTATGCATAAAGACTCCCACTAAAAATCAAAACAGCACCCCATTTATTAGAAATATCAAACTGGCCCTTTTCAAAATCTTCAGAAGGCACCCCTTTGACTAGAAATATTAAAGGAACCCTTTTCAAAATCATCAAAAGGGGGCTCCTCCAATAGCTAAAATACCTTTTTTTACCTCCATCCAATTTAAAATAGAAGTTTATAAAATCTAAATTCAACTGAAATGATAAAAAAAAAAATCTATTTTTATTATTTTTATAAATCTGAAGTTTTATAAGAACTATGTATCAGGATTTATAAAATGGTTGCCTTTAAACGTTCAGTTAGTTGCATGATTGAGATTGGACGCACTACAGTAAAAACATCACCAGAAACGTAAACATCTAGAATAGAACAACACAACTATCAAGAAGACTAATCTTAATTGAAGATGTTTGAGAGTAAGTTCCTCCTTGTGGATCAATATAAGAAAGGATGGAATGGCTATTGGCTATTTAAACAGCAATTTGAAATCAATAGAAAGCAGTTTGAATGAGATCAACCAAGAAAAGTCCATTATTCTCATTGATATTAATAATTAGCTTGCAAGATACGTAAAGTGAATGGCGAGTTGCAAACCATGCCATCTTTTGATCCTGACACCAATCGAGTTATCATCCACTGGGATATAGATAAATCTGTCACTTCAGCATCATGCTTTCCCACAAGCTGGACCCCATCAATTGGTTTCTCAACAGGACACTTGACAGGTTCGTCTGCTGAAAATTCTTTTCCTCTTCCAAGTTTAATTGTATCAATTTTTAGCACATAATTCCCAATGGCAACAAACAAAATCTCCTGCAAAAAGATTACTTGAACATAGATTCACATGATCATTTGACAAAAAAAATAATTATTAACACATAAAAACAAACAAACAAAAGATGCATTCGACAGCAGTAATTATATGGGGAAAACATAATTAGACAATGAAGATGCAAAAACTATGTTTTCCAGTAACTCATGTAATAATTATAAGTTGAACTTACTTGCATGTGAGAGTGCCAACAAACTCGTGGATGAAAAGACTGCCCATCTCCAACAATCTGAATGGCAATTATTATTTTTTCTGATATCTGTGGCTTTTCTTCTTCATCTGGTCCCTCATCAATCTTCCACACAAAGACCCTTCCATCAATGCTCGCACTGAAAAAAAATCTATATGAATGACAATGAAGAATAAAGATATGAACCATGCAAAAGTAGGTACCTTGCCAAAAGGTGAACATCTTCAGCGAAGAAAGTCATGTCAGTAACTCGCTGAAGTGCAAACAAAAACAATATAATAAGTGTTTATGAAAAAAAAAAATACAACCAGTCTAGGATTGCAAAGCCACCACTTGTTGTAGCATGAGTAAATTCTATTAAAAAAAAAGGAAAGAACTCATGGGAAAAGAAAGAACATGGTCAAGTATTAAATACTAGTGAGGGTGGCAGGAAAACATCATTTACTTCTGCAGCATAATGAGAGTAACATTAAGAAGGCATAAATAACTGTTTCGTAAGAAGATAAAATATGGAATCATATTAGTAGCATTGGCTAGGGATTTTTTTTACCAGAGAATCCTGATGAGATTACATTTTGTGCATGGCATTTTAGCAGGGCAACTAGACTTGCAAGCTTAAGTGTACTAAAAGACTATCAAACTGGTAGTGAATTGATTAAGTTGTGGACCATTATGGCAGACATGGCAAGAAAAGAAGCAATAGAACATTACCCAAGTCCATTTGATATTTGTACAACAAAAACGATAAGTTGTGCTAATCCCAACTATTTGGAGTTGGCTTCACCAATCTCAATGCCTCACAGTAGCCATTCAACTTAGGGGTGTCAATAGGCCATGTTCAGGCCCAAACTGATGCCCCGGATTTAATGGGGCCAAGCACAGCCTTGGGATGGTGCCAACCAATCCTAGCCTAGGCTCGGGCTTGGCCATCTAAGCCATGATTAGCACAGCAAGGAAAAAAAATCAAAAAATAAATACAAAATATAAACATTAAAAATATATTATAATTAGCAAGGAATTACATGGTTTTGAAAAAAAAACATATAAACACAGCACAGATGTACTAATGAATACACATTCTGATTGGTTGACACACACACACACACAGAGTGTAAGTGTTATTGCTAGGATAGTGTCTTTGGTCTCTGAAATCTGATGTGAAACGATGGAGAAAAGCTGGCAGCCAATGTTGCAGCCTTTGACCGCCTGAAAAGGGCTGCACATGATCAGTTTAGCTCCAACAGCAATCAGGATACAAATATGTCTCCAAATGAGGATGTTGGTAGATTACCCATGAAGCTACAACCTTAGAAAGACGTCATTGGTTCAACTACAGTTGATGGAAGAACATATCCTCCTTGAAGACTTGGATACATCACCCACAACATGATTGAGATTTGAGGATCGTAGACTCCCAATCACGATGGTCTAGCCATAGCCATGATGCGACCATAGGTCTCACCAGCCGCCACTATGGTCCATCATTGTCACATCAAACTTGTCAATGACACCAACTCAACGCCATTTGAATAGTGAAATAGGACTAAAGTCGAGGATTTGGTTATGAGGAATACGGATTGAAGATGGATAAGGAATTTGAGACTTGAGAAAGATGAGAAATGGAGAATGATATATAATGATGGAGAATATAATCATTTTAATAATAAAATTACCACAATCCCTATTATTTAAATTTTTCTGAAGGCTATATTGGGAATTTCAATGGAAAATGTTGTTGCACTTGGCTTAGGCTATGTTCAACGTAGAAGCCAAACTAAACTCAATCCAAGGATCGTGACCAACTCTGCCCATGTAAAGGTCGAGCCTAGCCACAAAGTATACCTAATTTAATCTTGAACCATGCATGGCCAACCACAGGTCATAACAAGCTGGGCACACGTGTTGATCAAGCATCACCTACCATAAACCCATTCGCACACCATGTGAGGCATGGCCCGACAAACTTAGTATTGGGTTATGTCAAGGATGGCCCAACATGTTTAACACCTTTAATTGTAATCTATGTAAGGTTGTGTTCATTAGAATTAAGGGACAATAAAATATTGTATCACACAAATGACAAATCACTAAATCAAAAATACCAATGTAAGATTAAACTCACTACAATAGCTTTATTAGTACTGATACTTCAAACACTCCCCTCAAGCCAAAGTATAGATACTATCTATTTTCAATGGAAACACGAATACTTCTAACACTCCCATTGAATGGAAACATGAATCAAGCAACTATGATAAATATCAGCAGAGCTTGAACACTTAAATCTTCAAGTTTGAATAAATTACAAACAGCTATAAAGTAAGGTATCCCATCCACATCAGCCCACAAAAATAACTATGAACTAAGGTATCAGATCCACATCAACCCAAAGCAACAAACAATAGTGTTTGTTGAGGGTGGTTATAATTCAAAAAAAAAGAAATCTAAAAATGAACCATGTTATAAACCCAGCATTGAGAATTTTAGTATGATATAACAAGAAAACAATAGTAATCTATAGAGTGATCGGCAAGCATTTATCTAAATAGCAATGTTATAACCAACTTGTCCTCGAGTGCACTCAAAGAACTGATAATATTAAAAAAAAAATTCAAAATCTACATACAGACAACATGGGATAAGATGAACGTAACAAATTTTAGTTGGAAGTTTGGACAAGTTCCATAAATATAATAAATTCAGCTGAAAGAATATAGCAATATCTATGATGCTTCTTTGCTGTAAGAAGCAAAAGGCTAACAAATAATCATGACAGTCTACTTAACCATAGCAGTGATGGCACAATCATTGCATCATCTGAATTTTGTTAAAAAATTAATAATAATATATCAACCAATGTGCTAAGTGACCATTTAAATCAACAACCAAATATTGCTACCAAGAAGCTATAACAAGCAAGTGATCACAAGTTCAAAACAATACCAACCTGGGAATGCCCCTTGAGAAGAGCACGCAATGCTGTGTTGATATTCAGCACGCGAATTGCCCCAAGCTTGAGCCCGTAACATATATATGTACGATTAACAGCGATTTGGCGGCCCAAAACAAGACCCGGATCGGAAATGTACTTGGTAATAGGTGTGACTTCCAGCTGGGGCGGCTGCGACTCCCCTGGCAACCTAGAGTCAACATCGAATACAGTCCGATGTCCGTCTTCCACCAGGCGCCCTCGAGGCAGTTTGCTGCTTGACACGCTGGTCGGGACTGTCTGAGTCGCAGTCAGTGTCATCGGCAATGCCGTCGGGGTCTGATGCAGTATAGCTGCGTTGGCAGGCGGCGATAGCTCGGATGGCACGGAGAAAGGAGGCGGCATCGAAACGGAGGATTCTAGCTGGGTCGGGGGATTCAACAGCGCCATGAGCCTGGCGCCGGGGTTGGTGTTGGCGGCAGGGTTAGGGACAGGGCTAGGGCTAGGGAGGTGGGCGCTGGGGCTGGGGTGAGATATGGCAGGGTGGTGAAGGGGGTCCTGAGGGTAGCGGAGGAATGGATGGTGGTGGAAGGGAGGGGTAGCAGGTGGATAGGAGTATGCCGTGTGGGGCGGCGGAGAAGGGAACGATGGCGCCGGGGCGGAGTAGGCTGGCGGCTGCGAGAATGGCGGTGGGGCTGTGCTAGGGTTAGGGGTAGCAAGATTGAAAAGATTGGGGTTTCCGCCGGAGGAGGCCATCGGTGGGCGGGCAGTGAAGTAGCGCTGTCGCTCCAAAAAAAAAAAAAAAAGGGAAGGTCGAGGCGGTTGGAGGAGCGCAGCAGCGCAGCGCAGCGAGCGACAGAGAAGAGTCCGAATTTCCGAATGCGTGTGTTTTTTTTTTTTTTTTTTCTAATTTATCAAAAAATGATAAGCAACATCGAACTTGGTAGAACGGTCCAAGAAGTTTTCACCTGTGGCCCGGATAAATAATTGAAAAT
>JBAMIE010203562.1:0-10860 GCA_037177295.1 Kaempferia parviflora
TTAATTAATTAATCAATTATTTTAATTAATCCTAAATTAAATTCGAAATTAAACCAATTACTTCAAAAAAAAAAAGGAAAGAAAAGAGGCATGAAGAGATGACAATGAATTCTAAACCCACCACTTTAATTAGATTTTGTTCATTCTAGATTATTTAGTATTTAGGAATGATTCCAAAATTGTTATTCCCAAATCTATTAACCAAACACCTTATATTTCTATTATTTCATTCCCTTATTCTCAAACCTCTAAACCAAACGCTACCCTAATCTACCTTTTCATCAACCCTATACATCCATTTAGTTAGTGGCACAATTGTCTTGTAAAATTAAAATTAAAACATAATTCCATCCTATTTTACAATTCAAGTTATTCTTGCACTGAAAATTAAAACATAATTCCATCCTTTTCTAGATAAGTCGGAAATATGGAGTTATTAGAATAGAGATACCTGTTTTGCCTTGACCTGAGTGTCAGCATCTGAGCACATTGAAGACTTTTCCTGCCTTTAATTCAAGAAAGGAAAATTAAACAAATCAGACAAAAAAATATAATAAAGGAGATTGATTTTCTAATTAAATGCCAAAATATCATGCAAATAGTTATCTATGCGATAACAGCTAACCTCTCAATCTGCTCCTCAAGACATCTTATTGTAGCCAAATCTTCCAAATGAATACGCTTTCCTTCGTGAAGCTCATTGTTCAATGTTTCTACTTCCATGTGTAGCAGGTTTACTTGACCTTCTAGTTCTTGTGTACGTGATTCCAGCAATCTGTAGGACTCAGCCATACACTTCAATTGGGTTTCAGACAGGCTATTTGATTTTTGGCAAGTAACCAGTTTGGACTTTAGTTCTGCCACTTCTTGCTCAGTTTCGACCAGCCGGATTTTTGTCTCTTCCAATAAACTAGTACAAGCAGAAAGTTCCAGTTGCATCCTTTCTTTGTCCAACTTCAGTTGTTCAAATTCCTTTAATGAAAATTTCTGCACTGCATTTCTCTGTTCAAAGCTGTCACTGAGAGGGCCTTCAATGTCTGGATGAGATGAAGAATGTGATAGAGCAATAGACCTTCCTGAGGAATTCTCATTTTTGGCTTCATGATTAGTCACTCTGTTTTCAAGTAATGTTACCTTGTCAATGCAATCTGAGACATTGCTTTCCCATTCATTGCCCATGTTTAAGGTCATCTTAAAGCCCATTTCACTTGCTTCAGACAAACTACGGGAAAGCATCAGTATAAAACCACGCAAACTTTTTCCATCACTTAGCACATCCTTGACATATGAAGACAACTGCTGGATTTTTTCAAGTAGTCCGTCAACATTGGGCTGCCCATCGAGTGCTCTTAGGGTTCGTTTACCAAGAGACATAAGAAAATCTTGAATATCACACATGGCCTTCTTTAGATCCTGATTTAACTCATGCTTATCATCAGAACATGAAATTTTACCTTGCTTTGAAGATATACTGATCAGAGTAGTTTCATCCATGTCATCATTACTAGATTTTGGATCAGTGGATGTATCGACAGAGCAATTTTCCTCAATAAGACAATCCACAGATTTCTGAGGCAAATGCTCTTGTATTTCTTGCACAATTTGTTGTATATCATCCAAAAGTTTGGCAATATCATGTTCTTTAAACTGTTGTTTAACGATGGAGGCAATTCTTGATTGAAGTTTTACCAACTGAGAACCAAATTTGTTAGGTGCCATTTCTTCAGAGTGATTTTGATTGGCACAAGGTGAACTTTCTGCATCATCTGATGGCAGTTGCAGCTCATTTATATCATTATCCTTCTGAATATGAGCCAACAGATTACCAGCTGGATTTTCACTTTTCATCTTTTTGTGCATGCCATCAGAAATAGTGACCATTCCATTAGACTCTGTTGTCAAACAAGCTAGTTTCTCCATCTCTAAAAAGTCATCCATAAGCTCCAAATGATTTGCATTATCTGCGTTCTTGACCTTTTCAGCATGTTTTTCTTTCTTGAATTGGGAGAGCTCTGACATCAATGTTGTAGCCCAAGGTTCACAGTAACTTTCTACCTCATCGATTCCATCTTCAGATATAGATATTAAACTTGGAGGGTTACTTTCGATCTGACTTAAATTGTTTTCAGAAGAAATGTCAAAAATTGGATTTGACAAAATTCTTTGTTTGTTCAGTGCCAGCATCTGTGTTTCAATGTTACGAAGCTTGCTTGTTGTTTTGGCACACATGTTCCTCGAAACCTGTAATTCACTGTTACGTTTGGTCAGAACTTCTTTTAACATTTTTGTTTCTTCTTCGGTTGCTAACAGGCGCGCTGTTAGAAACTCATTGTCCTTCTGCAAAGCATGGAAACTCTCAGAGGCAAAATCAGAAATATGTGTTGACAAGTGATGTGGACTAGAACTCTTGGCAGGTGATGGTCGCACCCTAGTTTCCCCGTAATCATGGCTTAAATTATCAACCTCTAGTTTCATTTGCGCTAATGCAGCAGGTCCGGGCAGCTTTTTCCTAACAAGACCTCGTAGTCTTTGGCATTCTGCTTCTAGTTTTGATATTTTCTTTATGTCTTCCAAGTGCTGCTTGTTTGCAACATCAGCTGACTTAATGCTCATATTTTTCTCCTCATTACGAATTTCAAGCTCCTTAGAAATAACATGAAGTTCATATTTCAAGGAATTAGCTTCTTTTTCATATGATAAAATATTGCTCTTTAGCAGCTCAATTTTACTTTCAGCTTGCATCTTCTCATCATTAACTTTCATTAGAATATCAGAACGTTCTTGCAGAGATCTTGACAAAGCTTCATTTTCAGCAGAAGCTCTAAGCAGAGCTTGCTCAAAATCATCTATTTTTGTTTCTAGCTCGGCCTTGGCTTTCTCCCATTGCTTGGTTTTTGCAAAGACAACATCATGCAACTTCTGCTCACTTTCTTCCTTCACATTCCGTATCTGTTTCATGCATTCTTTCAAGGCACTGTCTAGATGTGCAGCACGTTCTTCAGCTGTAAGCTTCAATAGTGTCACAGACTCAAGTTGATATTTCAGAGTGGATGATTCGGCTTCAGCTTTTTCCCATCCTACATCAATTAAGAATACCAAAGATTTCTCAAAAACATTATATTCAGAACTCTTTTGAACAGTGGACTAGAGATTTCCCTACAATATTAAATTCACAAAATTAACAACATAAAAAAACTATGCAATCAACTTAAACAATGAAATGTATTGTGCTTGAGAACTCTGCACCAAATTTATCCATATAGAGTGATATAAATATAATACCAGATACTGCTTCTTCAGCAACTTTAGCATGTTGCTTGACTAGATTATCCTTATTTGTCATCTCTGTTTGTGCAGCGAATAACTTTTCTTTTAAGATCTTCACTTGCTCTTCCATTTCAGTCAAGTGTTCATATTTGTCAGCAGAGATTTGTACGTAGGTAATAGTATTTTTAGCATCCTGATACACAATCAAGTACTTCAAGTGAGCTAACATGTGAATCACAAGGAAAATACCAAATCAAGGAAATTAAATGATTTTTTTTTTGTCTTGCAACCTACGGGAAAGATAAAAACTAACATACGTGGATTATTTTGATATTAATGGTTGAAGTGACATTAGGATATTACAAACATTAAATTCTCTCTTATGGCTTAGTGCTGTTGGTTCAAAGAAGCATGTTCACCTCCATACTTGTGCTCCCTTAGAAGCTTCTATATAGGTTGATGCAGGTTGTAGCTCCTATAATAAATATGAAATCAACTATCTTTTTTGATAATTTACAAGTCCTCTGTTAGGTAACATACATTTTGCACTTTTTAGTCCATCCAAAACGGCAGTCTAGGTATCTATTGATTATATAACAAACGATGTTGGTTATAAAGAACTATGTTTAGTGAGTTTTTGCACTCAAGAGTAATATACTTGCTAGTTTTTTTAATTCCTTTTGTTTAGTTTTTCAGGTTAGAGCTACTTTTCCAGTGACAGTCATGTTCACTAAACCTTGGTAAAATGTAGCAAAACCTTGAATAAATAAAAAAAATGATTAACAAGGTTGGGTAACATCGAGCTTGGGCGACCGGCCACCCCACGGGAGTTTTCCACCGGCCACCAGAGTCAATCGGGAAGCACTCGTGGTGGCAGAAGCCCAACATCCCTTAGTTGCGAGTCCCATTTGGAGGAAAAATCAAGCATAGACTAATGGTTGTCCAGTTATAAAAATGGATCATGATTTAACTTAATTTTGCTTATGACAGGTACCTCTTAATATATCTTTAGTTTTAGAATTTTTTATATATCCTTCTCCCAAATCCAATAGAATTTGGAAAATCAAAATTATGAAACAATTTCTCATTTCTGAAGGTCAATATCCATCAACCTGAATGGAACCACTGATGCCTTATGGTTACTGTTATGGTCAATAAACAGTGTAGAGCACATGTATTCCATAAGAATTCAAGCTGCAACACATTATTATTCACTTCAGATGCCTAAAGACAATAATAAACAAACCTGATTTGCTAGACTTCCACTAGAGTTAGAGAAATTGGTGGTGGTGTCGGTTGACGTTACTGCCTTCTCAGATGACTTCTTCTTCCATGGCCAACTTCTCCTGTCCATCTCTGATCACACAGCTACTCCGAAGGCTATGCTGTTGAGCCATACTTTCAATCAACATAGTGATAGAGGACGAGAAAAGTGAAAAAGAAATGTTGGATATAACAAGAAATAATGATAGGATTTCAAGTACAAACAAAATATACTGATAGGACACACAAAAACTATGCACCTTCCAGAATTTAAAAGAACTGCTCTTTAATGTTTAAATGTGTGATAAATCTTTGTTTATTTCATTCTTTTTCATTTGTGTTAAACAATTTAGATTTTTGCTTTCCTTTATTTGTAGCATCCATAAAGAAGGCTGTTGAGATTAACCGTATTGAAAATCCAGCAAACAGTTAGATGTGTGACTCAAGCTATCTTAATTACTAAACAAAACTAAAATAAAAGAATGAGATGCGTCAGAACATAGATAGTTTCCTGTATTGCAGGCCTAGAGGTTTGAATGATGATATCTGGGAATACAGCAAGGCCTCGGAGATAGCTTACTATATGTGTCGCCCTAATTTAATCTCACATGTTGGGTTGAGGTCTGAAAGGGAACATTGGTGTAACGGTAAAGTTGCTACCATGTGACCTAGAGGTCACAGGTTGGAGTCGCAAAACCACCTTTTGCAGTGCAGGTAAGGTTGTGTACAATAGACTCAATATGGTCGAGTGGCTGAGACCTCGTATTGGTGGGGGCTTTGTACACCGAGCTACGCTTTTATGTTGGGTTGAAGTCTAATGGAGAAGCTTTCTAGTTTAGATGAGTTAGCCTCTTGAACTTTAGCATTTTGGATCAGTAGTTAACCTGACAAGTTACTAGGTCAATTGTCTCATTTAAGTGAGTTGTGACATTATATTTATAACTGCATGAAGGCAAACAAATCAGTTCATTTAAGAAACAGTCAAAATTTAGGGATGGAATTGAGCACACTAGGGTAGATTGGCAGAGTTGTACACTTAATTATAAGGAACAGAAAGTCCAAGACATTGCCAGGATTCAAGCAGGAACAGCTTGGCAATTTTTTTTATCCAACCTTAGTAAGTGAAATTAGTGAGCCCATTTGCAAAGACAATTCAAGCCCTTCGAGTCCTTACATATAATGTCTATGGGTTTGAAGTTAAACTGATTGTATGTTGCATAAAATACATAGACACTGCAAACGACAAGAGAACATTATCAGCCTTGAGTGAGAGATTGTCATCAACCTAAGGGAATGTGGTTTTTGTTGTTTCCCTCTGTTCATAGTGAAATATTCCTCCTCGGGCATAAACTATATCTGATTTAAGGATTCCAAGTGAATTCGTACGTTTGTGTTGTATTCAATCTCTAGATGTCTATGGATTATCATAGTTCGGTAACACAGTCCCTCTTGAGGTGGTCAAGTACAAAATGCTATTGCACTTTGTTTTATAAAAAGGTTATATCATGCAATAGCCGCTAAGATATCATAACTTGAAGGACAAGTTACCAAAGAATACTGTCAAAATGAACAAAAGGCCCAATTTTTGTCTGGGACAATTAATTGCAATTGGAACCACATATGACTTAATTATGTGTCCAAACTATTACTATCTATGCACTCAATCATTGCACTCTCTCATGTTGGCAAATTGCATGCTAAATTACGAGTCCATTATTGTACCCACCCATATGTCTGCTTCAAGAGAGAGAGATTCAGATGGTAAATTACTTGTCCATTATTGTACCACCAACACAACCGTTGCAAGAGAGATAAATTCAGAAGGTAAATTACACCATGGTAAGCAAGAGAACCATACAAAATATATACAAGATAATTCTGGAAAATTTTTGTTGAGCAAAGATTTAGCTATCGATTATTGATCATAAAAGTTCCAGAGTAGGTGCAGTTAACAGTTGGATGTAAACTAGCTAACTTTTTCCATAATCTGGAAATAAATGAGAGCGAAAATTTTAAATTTAGCTGTCAGATGATTAACTAGATGAAATTGTTCTCAAAGCTGACCTTTGTAAAAGTTTTTGAAATATTCTGATGTAGCAAGAGCGTGGGTAGTATTCACTGCAAAAAACAAGCAAGTCATTACAATTTTGCAGGGAACCCATTGGAACAATTTCGTGCAGACAGGAATGTGTGGATAAAACATCTTGTAGATCATTGAGCAGAAACCAAATTTGAATTGTATAACAGCAGTAACTGAAAGAGATACACTTAACAAGCTACATTTATTTCCTGGTGCAACATGATAAAAAAATGAATTCAAAAAAGGAAAAGGAAAAAAAGGAATCTAGGTAACCAAATAACTGACCTTTAGAAACAGCTAATTTCAAACATACATATAAGACATATTCAAAAGAAAATTTTCATAGGCATCGTAAATAATCTGCACATGAAATTAACATCTCGTTGCTCCGTTGTAAATAGCAATGCACTTTTTTATGTCAATCCAATTAAAACAACAAACTACCAAAAGAAAAAAAAAATGATTTTTTATGTTGGACAAGAACAGGCGCAAGAACCTCAAACGCACAACTCGCCTCCTACAAGTATCTTACATTCATAAAATCCGAAAAAAGAGGGACGCAAAGGGTGATGGTGCATCAAGCATAAACACGCTAAGACTGTGATGCATTAATGCGACATGAACATTGAAGTGAGGATGAGCACAAGTTAGGGGAGCCAACTTTATCACACGGCGTAAGTTAGAGAGGCCACCGAGGAAAAGCACTGCGCAATGGCCCAAAGGTGGGTGGAATTCTTTAAAGTTGAGAGCAGGAGGTGGAGTAGGTCTTACACATACATAAAGTGTTTCCAGAGTGTAACTCTAAGGAAGAAATCATACTTCCTGATCTAATCTGGCAAGTACGTCTTGGAAGCAATAATGCTTCAGAAGGAATATCGAGCATTATTTTTTAAAAAGTCCAGTTCATCGATTCTTTTTTAATCTCCCACTTGCATCACTGGCCTACCACGCACATAAAAAAGGCTTAGGTTCCATCAATCGTCCATATGACCCAATAACTTCAATTCGAAGAAAGACCAAATGTTAAAGCACTCAGTCTCAAAAAAATGAAAAAAAAAGTATCGGTAATGGATAATGAATCGGCGCAAATTCTATTGGGAAAACTGATGTATGAGAGAAAGGATTTTTTTTAAGCAGGAAGCCCATCTTAAATCAGAGAATGGATAATCCAGGAAAACACAACTCTCTCAACATCTTCGGCGCGCTATTTAATAAAGGGAAAACAAAAAAAAAAAATGTTCAAAACGCTGCAGCTCGATAACCCGAAATAGATTCACCAGAGCCAAAGCGGACACGATCAGGACTCACCGGATGAACAATGCAGCTCGCTGGAAGCAAATTCTACTATCAGATCTGACGAATCGTGAGTAGTCCCATCAATCCCTTTCTTCCAAACTCTGCTTTCGTTTTCTGAACTATTCCGTGGACACCGACAGACGGAACAACAAAGAGAGGAAACAGAAAGAAGAACGGAGGGAGGAGGCGGCGGTGGAGGAGAAGGAGCCTCGAGGTCAGTAGTAATTCCTTGCCTGCTCTGCCTCGCCAGCCACCTCTCTCTCTCTCGCTCCTACGCTTCCTGACACTTCGGCCTCAGTTCGCAGAGCCTTGACTTGTGTGTGTTTTCTTAACGAACGAAGTGTTAAGACAAAGGCAAAGGAAAGGAAAGGGGAAAAGGAGATCGAGGTGGGCAATGACTAATGAGCATTTTGGCGTTAGGTTGCCCGTTTCAAAGGCGATAGCTTAAAAGGTGCCGAAAGATTGCCCGCTTTTCTTTTCCAAATCGCAGATGCCTTAACGGGCCCATTCGGTCGATCGAATTACTAAGCAGGTAAATATGCGGGGTGAACATTAACCTGCATCGTAAAGATGCTGGGTTGCTTCGTAAATTTGTGTAAAAATCATACACAACGCCTCATGTTTCATACAATAACAAACTGACCCTCCTTTTTATTTTTCTGAAATGGCGCTTCTACATACATAATACACTTTTTCAATCTCTTTATCGAGTATTGATCTTGACTCAGGCACATAATCACGGAATAACGATTATTCAGGCTAGTGTTAACTGGAAGGAAAACATAAAAAAATGAAATTGTCTCTATATTTAACCGAATAATATTAATTTAAAATAACGATAATAATGATATTATCTAAATAAATATTTAAATAGTTCAAAATCTCAACTATACAAAAATAATAATAAATAAATAAAGATAATCCTAATATAATTATAAAAATTATTTGGAGCTTTTTAAAAAGATTTTAAATGATATTTTTTTTAAACTAAGATTAGGCCATTATGAGTGTAACTCATAATCAATTGTAGATTTTTGAATGAAATTTAATTTAATATATTATGCGCTCGTAACACAATTCGAGTCAAAAGTCACCGTTTCGTAAAACTTAAATCCCTCTACATCAGTGTCTCAGATTGAAAAGAACTATTGAAAAGAATTCGATTTCGAGTTTAGAATAATGTCATCATATAGATGCAATGAACTAATAAAATTCATCCATAAATTATCGATCGATCTGGCACCCTACTTGTCGAAACAAATTTTGAGGGTAACCTAGGAGAAGAAAGTATTTTTCATTTTTTTTTCATCTTCTCCCAATCAATTATTTTAACTTTGTCATATCTATTTCGTGAGCGTCGCAACTACTCCCGCTAAGCGGCATTTGAGGGTGAAAGGGTAATTTATGATAGGGTTTATTTTGATTGGGATATATAGTCGGTGAATGAGCCGGGATTTTGAAGAATCGTAAGGCAATTGATTTACGAAAGTGGCTGAGATGCGGATACAGCCTGTGCCCTTTAAAAAAAGGCTAATTGTAATGGATCCCTGCTTTTCAGCTCACACTTCGCAATATCTCTCTGCCACCGAACACGACTTTGTCAGAGATGAAAAGAGTCAAAAGATAAATTGCTGGGGTGCAGCTGTGGCCATCAAAGCCCTACCCTCCTCGCTGCTAAAAAACAAGGATCCTCGCTGCTAAAGTAATCTTTGAGTCCATGTCCAGTATAGTAAATGCAAATACTACAAGCAACTAGTAAGAGAATAGGTCAAAAGGGAGCGGAGAATGAGAGCTACGTCTTGGCCGATGATATATGATTGGAAAGGAATCCAACAACAGTTTGTTTTAAATGGAGTTAGTTATAGACACTATTTAATTTTTTTTTATTTAAATTTTAATTTTAATCGTAAATAAATTTAGGACTAGTTTGCGGAGAAGAGACGCACCGGACAGATGGGGTCCGCGGGGTAACTGGTGCCGGAGCGGAGGATCCGCAGGAAAGGGACGAAGGTGGGGAACTCACTCAATAAGCGGATCTCGATCCGCGCGTAGCCCGGTTCGGGCCCCATTACGGCACGGTCCATCATGTCGATGGGAATCAGAGTGGGGGTGTAAATTCCTGGTAATTAGCGCGTCGCACCAACCACGGCGCAGCGTCATAATTTCGCCAACTGTCTTCGTGCTTTTTTCGTGTCGTACTCGTCAAGCTTTGGGCCCATTTTCCTTCGTGACTTGTTTGTCGTTTTGCATCTTTCTTACTCCACGCAATCACGCGGTTCTGTCTTAATTACTTTCGGCAATATGTATGCTTGTCCAATGCATCGCCAACAAATCTATCTTAATTAATGCCTACAGTTTGGCATGTTTTCCCTCGAATCTTCTATTTCTCTCCTGTTTTTGTCTCCCGAGTTAAATTTGTAAAAGCTTGTCCCAGACGCAGAAAAAAAGATGTATATTTTAAATCTAGATGTTTCACAAATTCATATCGTTTTCAACTTTGATACAGTCAATTGGATGGATATATCAGCCATCCAAAAACTTATTTTAAAATAATAGTTAAATAATCTATAGCAGGTAGATCTGGAGTAAAGATACAACACAAAGACGAAGTAATTTGCTGAGTTTAAAAGCCAAGTGTTAATTAATTTGTAGTTGTTATATGTCAAATTCAGGAAGCAACCAAGAATGCGTTGTTGTAACAATTGCGACGGAAAAGAAAAAAAATGAAGGCAAACTTTAATTATCATAGTTAGTTACCGATGCTATTAGTGATGAATTAAATCCATTTAATTTAAAACGAAGGCAAACTTTAATTACCTATAGGATAACAGTTCGCCCATGAATGAAAAGAATGTCTGCGCTCCATTAAAGAGGCAGATTAATTGGTGGTTGTCATCACCTTCAACAATTTGAATAATGAGGTCATTTTCAATGTTAGAGGAGTTTCTTTTTTT
>JBAMIE010203580.1:0-10859 GCA_037177295.1 Kaempferia parviflora
GATACCACAAACAATTCTAATACCACATAAACTCAATTATAAAACTAAAACTAGAACATTTATAATATCAATCCTCAGCAACACACTTTAACAAAATAGCAATTCACTTAGTAATAAGTATGTCAAACAAATAACACAAATTCACTTAATAACATAATTATTTTCTTAAAAAGTATAAAACTAGCTAGTAACTCAATCACATAACACTATGAACTTAGATCCAAGATGTAGTGGTTGAGGCGATTGAGGGCTAGAAGCTGAGTCATATTGATTGAAGGAGTGCGGCAGTATCCATCTCATCCAGTCACCGCGCCGCCTCAGCTTTTCACCCTGCAACATATAATTCACAAAGATTGTAAAAAGCATATGGCATGCATTTGGAAGAATGAACAAGATGGCAGAACGATAATAGGAGATTCGATTGGTCAAGACGAGCTATGAGATGAAAAAGTGAGATGATGAACCATACATGTACTTCCATTACTGTTGATCCTTGTAATGCATCCAATATATACGGTATGTCACATGTTGACTACTTGACCTGCAGTTAAAAAGATAAAAAAATTCACATTCACTCGAACAAACAATAAATAAACAAACCCAGACAAATGCTTTGAGCATCTGACCAACCTGATCATCACAATTCAAATTTAATGAAGAAGTATCAGAACCTTGGATAAAAGTTGATTCAATGGTTATTTAAGTACCCATTATAATCTAGTTTTCTAAATGAAAATTTGGATAATTTCTTATCATCTCCATAAAATACATAGTGTTTAAAAAGTTCTTTGCTTGTTGATAATCATAGTATTAGTAGTTCCTCCTATAATCAATCACTCATTTTTAAATCAAAAATCACACTTTTATTGAGCATCTACATGTCAAAGTATTTGATGAATGCAACAGCCATGTCAAACCAACAATGAAAAAACACTTGAGACTTCCAAACAAGAAAATTAACAGCTGAGACACATTACTTAATACCTTGTTATTGTTGTTGTAAACAAGAATGGTATCTTAAGAATTTAGTAGTCTCTTCCTATTTCAAGAAGCCATGTGTTGTTCGTACTGCAGTTTATTTTAATCTCTTACAAAAGCTTTGTCAAACTCCTTGGGGGTGTAAAATTCATACTTAATCCCAAATAATAAAAGGATTTTAAGCAATACCAAACTACTAAGCTATTTTATGCCAAAAAATAATACGTGCTTCAACATGATGTCACAGCTCACAATGTCAGTACCTAGGCCGTTCAAAACTAAAAGATGATCAAATACAACTCCAAACAGGGCGAAATAAAACTTTTCCAGCTTCCATAAACATTAAAAAAGAATGTAACAGAGACTAATGTTGCTTAGGAACTAAACATTGCTTTAACATAATCTATGATTGATCTTTTCAGGGGCAATGTGAACATACAGTAACATATTCAAAATTTTATACAAGTTCAAAGACACAAGAACTCATACAGATATAAAAATGCATAAGAAAAGTTTAAAGGTTCATAAATTACCTGAAATAGTACTCTATTTGCTTCACCAACATAAAGCGTTGATAATCTGCTGGTGATGGAAACCCAGCAGGGGGCACTGCTGGTTAGTGCGTCTGCTCTTCCCCTCTCATTTCTTTTAGTATTTCACCTCTTCCTCATGATCAGCAAATAGAATCAAAGTAAGTCATGGCTATATAATTTCCTAATTTGATCTGTACCTTTGAAATTGTATTGGCACTGTGACGTAGATACAATACCTAAAGAAAAGAACGAAAATGGATTGGGCACGAAAATGGACTGGGCAGTGCTGAAAAACAATCTAAACATTCAACAAGATATAATACCTAAAGAAAAGGGAAGAGGTGCTGGTTCTCTACTCTTGAACAATCTAGGGTTCTGTGGATGTCAATGGTTGATAATCTAGGGTGTTGGTTCTCAGCACTTCAACAATCTAGGGCGCTGGTTCTCTGCTCTTCAACACTCCAATGGTTGATAACAATCTAGGGTACTGGTTCTCTGTGCTGACAGAAGCTAGGCGCTCAAAGAATCTAAAGACAGCAATCGTTGGGGAGGAAAGAGATCGGCATGTATGCGGGCAGGGGGCTTGAGGCGACGGTCGTCGGGCTTGCGGCGGGGGATGGCCGTCGAGGATGCTGCGCTGCGCGAAAAGGAAATCGCGAACAGAAGGGTTCGCGAACAGGATGCTCGCCGGTCTTGCGGTGGTCGTTGGGCTTGCGGCGACGGTCATCGGGCTTGCGGCGAGGGTCGTCAGGCATGCGGCGGGCGATGGTCGGCCGTCGCGAGTGTTGCGTTGCGCGAGAAGAAAATCGCAAACAGTGCTAGAGAAAAGGAAATCGCGAAGGCCAAAAGGTTTTTTTTTTAAGTGAACGGGTAATATTTTTAAAAGCGCATTCGTAGTAAGCTGCGAATGCCCTGTTAAAAATATAATTAACAGCTTACCATGCACGCTGTTAAAAGTATATTAACAGCATATTATTTTTTATGCTATTATTTATAAAAATATAATGGTATTCGCAGCGCGCATAATTAAGCGCGCTGCGAAAATAATGGTATTCGCAGCGCGCATAATTATGCGCGCTGCGAAATATATTATTAACAGCGCGATATAAATATACGCTGTTAATGACATGCTGCGGAAAGTTATATTTGTTGTAGTGATGGTAAGATAAGGAGCAATGGAGTGCAATCATGCAAATGGATTTAGGCATATCATGTTCACTCGATAGCAATACCAATATGTTCCTGGGGCTCCCCTGACTTTGACCATGTTGAAAATTTTAGATTCTAGATATTATAGGACCACTAATGAATTTTAACCAAAATTTATTAGTAGATTTAGACTTATTAGATTTTATCCAAATCAAAACTAATATAGTTTGGGGACTCTTTCAATCTTGGTTCTACACCCTATTAATTAGTTCGTTGTGAGTTTTTTAAAAAAAATTCTAACCTTGTGTAGTTTTATCACAAACATATTAATGGACTTAGGCTCATTATATCCACTTAACAATAACACCTGTATATTCTTAGAACTCTCATGACTTTTACATGTTCAAAATTTGTGAATATGAACTCTATATGAATATAAATTATCTTTGTTCAAAACTTAGGGATGGACATACGCTTATCATTTTTAATCCAAAGCAAGACCAATATATTCTTGAAACTCTTGAATGGAATCATGCCATTCAATCTTTGTTCCACATCCTAATTAGCTTATGAGCTGTAGGACTTGGAGGATATGGTGTACAACAAGAGTCTTATGGATTTACAATCTCTTGGATGTCGATTCACTTGGACATATGGGACTATTTGTTGCAAACTAGACCATGCCATGATGAACACTCATTGGCTGCTAGAGGACTTCAAAGGGTAGACTGAGTTCCGCCCTTTAGGATGTCTATCAAATCAATCATGTTGTGGTTTCGGTGTTACCAGATGAGTGGAAACCTACCATACTTCTCAAATTCTTCAATATGGACTTCAAGAGATTGATGGCGGATGTATAGACATATATAGTGATTGACATAAATACTATTCAGGTTGAAGCAGAAGCTGAACGAATTGAAGAATTGATTGATGATTCTTAAACAGTAGTATTTCAGCACTCTCCTAATAGACTAGGTGTACTCAAGAGGATTTTGAGATAGCTCAACTGTAATAATAGATGATTACATTCATCCAGACGCCCCTCATGTATAGTCTGCCCAGATTATGTGAAAAAAATAAATTACAAGAACAACTTATAGTCCATCACCATCAGTGATGTTAGGAGGGGATCTTCAAAAAGATAAATTTAAAAATTTTAAAAACATAATATGCTAGGCCGATTTAAAAATATATGTCTTTGAAAGTTGAAAATAGAGAAAGGTGTTTTATTAGTTTAAGTCTAAGACAAATAGGTCAGTCAATTCCAAGCCCAAATTACCCATCAATTACTATCATTTTTAGAGAGTACATATAAAGTTCAAAAAGCTTCCCATCACTTTCGTCGCGTCTGTCCATCCGTCCGATGGAGACATCTCCCCCCACATCGTACGGTCCACATCGAATGGTCGGCCGCCGCCCCTGAAGCACCACGCTATGATTCCGAGAGCACAAACACACTCACGCAGTCTCCCAAGTTGGCGCGAATCCTATCCATTTCGTATCCATTTTATTCTGATTTCTGAACCACAAGATGTTAAAAGGAGCCATATATGCCTGCTCTATCATAAAAGCATCCATATGCCTGCTCTGCTCTGCTGCATTCCTAGGGAGAGAAGAAGAGGATCGTGAAACAGACATACATTATTCTAAATGATCTGAACAGATGAATGAATATAACATGAACATGGAGGGCTTTCTGATAGATCAAACAAAGGTAAGCTCAAGAAGATCAGTTTCTACGGGAGGAGGAGGAGCTGAGATCGTGAGACCTGCAAGATACATGTCCCTCGATCCATCGTCTGTGAATCAACTCCTTCCAAATCACCAGCCGCAGCAGCAGCAGCAGCGGCAGGCTAACTTCTATGGCTCTCTTCCTCCCACTTTTTCCTATTCCCAGGCGCCACTGCTCCAACCTCCTCTTCTCCCTCTCCCGCCGAGACCGAGAGGGAGAGAGAAGCCTGCCGTAGCTACTTCAGCGAATCGGAGGAAGGGAAACTCGAAGGAAGAGGTCATCCTGTCGGGGTCATCTGTTTACTCGCTCTCGCCGCTGCCCAGCACCCTCCCACTGCCTAGTTTTCTCCTGACAAAGCCAAAAGATAATTAAGGGATCATCCTTAATTAAACTTGATGTTTATGCATCAAAGATATAGATTGATACAAATATGGTTGGTCTTTTTGGCTTAATTTGCTGGGGAGAAGTGCAAGCAAGCTAAGGGGTAGGAGTTTAATTTGTGGTTATAGGTTCTGTTTTTACATGCTACTGCTACTTGTATCCTACTTTCAGTGAACCAGGCTAAGTTACTGGTGTTTGATTGGGTGGTTAATCAGCTACCAAGAAGATATTATGCAATTTACAATCCGTAATTTACTAACCACGCAGACTACGTTCTAGAAGTCGTGTCCCCTCTCTGAATGGATGGATACTTGACTAGTATACGATGGTGTTATCATCATGCGTTATTAAACTGTCCAAGCTAATAATCATTCGTGATTTACCCGGCAACAGAGCGAATTACCTTTTGTCATCGTAGTCAAATCATATACATGAGTTTGGAAATTCCAAGATCATATATTCAGTCCCCGTTTTACCCCTCGTCATTCTTCCCCGTGGCTCACGAAGTCCAGTTGGGATCCTCTGTTCACAAATCTTATGCATATCAACCGTTGGATCAGATCATGAATCTATATATTAGTCACTCCTGATCTGATCCAATGGTCCTCCTCCTGATGTGGACCAAGAAGGACCACTTCCACACTTATTGTGCTTTTGAACCAAAAGCCAAATCTGAACCACGTTGCATGTGCGTGCGTCTTCTTCATGAAAAGGCGACGTGCGTCCGAATTAAAATCGAAGGCCGACACAACGGTGCACCTTCTTCGTGAAAAAGGCGAACAGAGAAACCGAAACCTAAACACCACTCTATCTTTCAATTCCCGACGGTGTGTCTGTTTCCGACGGTGTGCAACACACCATGATAGCACCCAAACACAAATGTCCCTCCCGTCCACCAAAGTCCTAACAGTCTAAATGTAACGTCCCTCCCGGCCAGTTTTATTACAATGATGTCTGTGTTCATATTTTCACTTAGTGCTCAAATCTTCTGATCTGGGAAGCTCCCTTAAAACTGAGGCATCACACTCCAAAATTTGGAAGGTAGGGTGTAAAGTAATGTTCGGTAGCTCCAAAGTGGCAAGCATTCCAAAAAAACCCTAAAGCACAGGCGTCATGGTAACATCTAAATTCTTGTTCGTGTTCTTACCATTAATCCTGTCGCCAGCAACATCTTCTTGTTCAACCTATTTCTTTTTTCACTCTAAACAATCTTATCACAATGCCCATGATTTCTAAAATCCTACCAAGGATGAACCTTAGCTTGTTTGCTCTGATCAATCGAGCAACTTGTATGTTTTCTTCTACCCATCTTTAGATGTCTTTTTTTTGTTATTTATAGATTAGCATTATCAATAATTGGTGTTAACATTTTAAATCAAAAACCTAAGTTTGTTTATGATCTAAAAGTTGCTTGTTTGTAAAAGGATAAACTCTAAAATGTCATAGTACAATTTTAGGAAGATACACATTTTATGATCTATCAACGTCCTCCACAAGGCTAATCTGTTTTTGAAATACTTACAATTTTAATAGAATTTTTTTGTTGATAATATGGTTAATTTCTAATTGTACAATATAGGAAGGATCTAATTTATGATGATGTTCTCTTAGTTATGATGGAATCTATTGATTCACAATTATAGAACCAACACTTATCTATTACTATAAATATAAATATGAGTACTTTTAAACTTCCTCTAGTCCTCTGTTGAATATTGGAGAAACTATTAATTACAAATTCAATTTGAATGAATAAGCTCTTAGTTTTCAGGATGACTCGGACAATACGAGTACAAAATTAAATTTTTTTAGGATACGTGGAGTCAACAAGAATTTAACGACAATAGAATGGAAATGGAAATTGAAAGGGATGTCTCCAACGATGAATTTTTAGCAAATGATATGCAGTATTTATTATATGAGCTAGTAAATACTAACAAATATCGCAACCTTAAAGATATGGATGACAATGGGTCAGATTTGAGTCATATTTCATACCTTCGTATACCCATTTATTATATCCATCCTCGTACTCATCTTCATACTCATCGGGTATTTAACTTTCATCCTCATCCCCATATATACCCATATATCGTAGGATTGGTATTCATACGCTACCCATCATCCTATTATTAATTACTACCTACCATTCTCTCTTTTTTTTTTTTAAAAAAAAAAATTAAATTATTTCAATGAACTTATTGTTGGATCGTAGATGACCATACTTTATCTTCCTATTAGGGTTAGTGCAGCGGAAATCTAAAGACAAAATACAAAGGAAGAAGATTATCAATGCTAACACCTTTGTTTACTTGGTATCCACCTCCAGCGGAGGTGACTAGTCCAAGGGTCCACCCAATCACACGATTCTCCACTAAGAACTCGCTTCTTCTTGGTGAAGCAAACCTCTCACAAAGATTTCTCTTCCTCTTTACAATTGGGAGTATAAGATTAGGAAGAAGAGAAGAGCTGAGAATGCTTGGGCAAATACACAAGAAATATGACTAGAGCACTAACTATTTTCGTAGCTAAGTCCCCTCCTTAAATAGGAGGAGAGAGTGGAGCTGAAAAGTCCACTCAGCCTGCAGCAGTCGCCTGGTCTTAGGACCAGGTGACTGGTCCTCTCACAACGGTCTCCTACAGGGACTCAACGGCTAGTCAGAATCCACCAATGGCTACTAGACCAGTTGCCTGGTGCAGGCGACTGGTCCACTCGACTAATTTTTATGTGAAGTCATATTTTGCTCGCCTCGCAGGACAGTCGCCTAGTCAGAGTCCCAGGCGACTGATCCGTGTTACATCTCACTCCTCTCATCTCTCGGAGTTGCCCTTTGAAGCTCTCTTCCTCTGGCCTCGTCCCTCGGATACACACTCGCCCGTGACTCGTCTCCATGTCATCCTTCACTCACCCTCGAAGTCTGCTTCCTTGGCTCCATTCTGTTGCTTCCACGTCCGACAGTCCCTCGGATGTTCCATCCTTCACTGACTCAAAGACGGAGCCCCTGGATGAGGTTCTCCAGTGATCTCTAAGTCCTGCAAGACTCAAACACCCATCAAACATAGATGAAACCTAACTTAAATTATTTGACACACACATCAAAACATCATTGCAACAACAATCTCTCCCTTTTTGATGCATGACAAATACGTTTAAGTTAGGATAAGTAAGCATGAAAATTATAGCATAAAGAAGCATACAAGAAACCTCCCGTAGGTCTAAGCTCCCCCTCAACATATGCTCAAATTAATTTTCATGATATACTAAAATTAACATTCATGATTTCCCATAAAAAACATAAATGTTCATAAAATCATAAAAGCATAAATAATAAATAACAACTTATGTTTAACTTAAACCATTACATTTTCCCCCTTTTGAGAACATCAAACAAGGGTTCATCACTACAATACTCATGGTATTAAGAAAAATCTAATATTTTAACATATTTCAATTCTGAAACATAACTCAGAAAACACTCTACTTAAGTACCAGTCGCCTGGTCCATGTACCAGGCGACTAGTACAGAATTGAATCCAATTCTGATTTTCAGCCTAAATTTTAGAAATTCATAAAAAATTCCAAAAAATTAAAAAATTGTAAAATTTTGAAAACACATTTCTTTTAAGTTCCTTTATCCATGAAAAATATGTTTTCATAAAAATTCATCATATTTTGGAAATGTTAACTTTATTCCAAAAATACACAAAAAAAAGTGCAATAAAGTATCAACTTAAAAACCTAGTTTTGAAATTTTATATTTTAAAACACTAAAATACAGTAAATAAAAAATAAAATGGTTTTCAAATCATTTTAAATATCCAACCATGATCTATGGGCAATATGTCCATTAATTAAACACATGCTTTCCCGTAGTTGGACTATGATTAATGTATTGATACACTTATAATCCATCATAATGACATAAGCCTATGTGGATTATTTATATCATCCTAATATCTCACACTTGGTAAAAGCATATCAATCAAAGCATGCATATAGTGTGAGATAAACATAAGGTATCATTCTACTTAGCCATTTTATAATGAAATTCTACCAAGGCTAAGTTTTCTCCAACAAACAAACAAGTCAACCATATCATGAATAATATGAATAAGTCTACTATGGTTGACTACCCTCAAATCCTCTAACCCTTGAGGATTGATTTTGGAACCCAATAATGGTTCTTCCTAATTGGGTTAACCAAATATTTCTTGGGGATCCATGTCCTATCTACCATTTTGACCTTAAGTTGACCCCTAGCAATCAAACAATGATATGCCTTTTCATTATTGGATTCCATGTAACCTAGGTCTTTCTTTTTAAAACTATACCTTTGGCTCCCAATTATTAAATTTAAGGTATTGGAGTCAATTTCAAACTTTCTAAGGGCCTTGGTTAAATAATCTTACTTTTCCCTTAAATTCCTATTTTCCTCTTCTAAACATGAATCATTCAAACTTGATGAAGGTAAATCATGCAAATTCTCATGATTATCACTAGACATGGATTTCAATTCATTCTTAAGCATGCGAATTTCATTTTTCAAGCATCTATTTTTCTCCTTAGCTTTAAACAAATCATCATTAGTGTTTGAAATAATTTTAACTAGAGTTTGAGTTGAAAGATTATATACCTCACTTACCGATACGTCCGAATCTGAGGTATCACCTCCCCTTCACTTGAGCTCACCTATTCTTCTTCATCACTTGAGCTCTTCTCAAATTCGGATGATGTGGAGGCTAGATCATCTACACCCATAAGTGCAAGGTTGACCTTTAGATGTTGTCTTCTTTCGATGATTGTAGTGGGTCATCCCATGTAGCTCTCAAACTTTTCTCTTGTGGCTTTTTCTCCTCCTCCTCTTCTTCTTCTTCTTCTTCTTCTTCTTCTTCTTCTTCTTCTTCTGCTTCTTCTTCTTCCTCTTCTTCTTCTTCCTCTTCTTCTTCTTCTGCTTCTTCTTCTTTTCTTCTCTTTTTTTTTTCAAGAGAGAGCAATCATCTCTCATATGACCTTCTCCTAGGTAATTATAGCAAATCACCTTTCTTGGCCTACTTTTCGCCCTTGAGCTCCTTCTAGCATAAGATTTGTTAGTGAAAAAATGTTTAAATACTTTTCTCATTTTTCTTACCATGTAGGCTTCTTGGTCACTATCCATTGAAACACTTGAACTCTCCGAATCCGATGATGATGGGGATGGTAGCTTCTTCTTTTTGCCCTTCTCATTGTTGACCATTAGTGCTACTCCTCTTGATCCATGGGATTCCTTGTCCAAATTCTCAATTCTCGATTTGTGGAGCTCCATGGTTGAGAAGAACTCTTCCAACGTGCATCTCTCCAAATACTTTGATATATAGAATGAATCTACAATCGAAGTCCACGTAGAAGTTCTTGGAAATGCGTTGATGGCTTTCATAATTATACCCCAGTTGGAGAGCTTCTCACCTACACTTATTAGTCCATTCAAAATTTTTTTAAATTTACCCTATAGAGAGGTTACCTTTTCCCCTTTTTCTAGCTTGAGGTTTCCAAGTTGTGTTCGAAGAAGATCCCTCTTAGCTAGCTTAGTTTCTAATGTGCCTTCATGTAGCTCTATAAACTCTTCCCATAAATCCTTGGCACATGTGTAATGTTTAGTTCCCGATTCTTGTTACTTCTTGTTGTGGGAGCACATTGAGAAGATGATGGGTCGCTTTTGAATTGGCAATATACTCCTCTCTTTGTTTCTTGCTCCACCTTGACTTCTCTACCTCTTCATATCCTTCCATTGGAATTTTAAAACCGTTTTCCATGATAAGCATGATGTCGAAGTCGGTTCGAAGAAGACTTCCATTCTCTTTATCCACCAAGCAAAGTCTCCTTCAAATTTTGGTGGATGAATGTTGGAGCCGGCCATCTTCTTTTATGCTTTTCTTGGCGATTAGTTCGTTGAAGGCGGTCCTTGCTCTGGTACCACTTGTTGGTCCGTGAATTCGATGTTGGTTCTCTTTCTACAAGGTTAGCACAAGCAGAATTTGAACAATTAAAACAAAAGCAATGCTAACACACCTTGTTTACTTGGTATCCACCTCCGCGGAGGTGACTAGTC
>JBAMIE010203589.1:0-22758 GCA_037177295.1 Kaempferia parviflora
CAATTAACTCTGAGACTTAATCACTACTCAAACCAACTTCAATTGTGATGGTGCTTCCACCCTCACAAGTTAAATATCGCAGACATGCTCTTGGGTATAGTTAAGTTGGTTAGTATGAGACAGAGTTATAATTCCAGCACTAACAAACTATAACTTTTTAACTTATCTTCTCACATATGATCATAGAACTGACCACATAGAACCGCTAGAATAACATATTCTACTTTTACTATCGTAGATATCACGAACGAGCCCACGACTAAACCGGATATGGGATGGCAACTAATGCCTCAATTTAGCACCTACTACAATAAATTCAATAGATCCTCTTTTTCTGTGTGTTGCCAAAATAGAGTAGAATTTCACTAAATGAGACCAATTAAACCTCATAAAAGCCACGACTTACTTGACTCTGTAGACACCATAGTGTATACAATTAAGTTTGATTTATTTGATAGACAAACATAGGGCGGCAATAAGCTAAGTCGAGTTAAATTTTAGGATGTTAAAGTTTGTTTGATAAACTAATCAAGCTGTCTAAAATGAACTAAGCTTTTGAAATAATTATTTAACCTAGGCATGATTTATTTTTTATGAGCTTGAGTTTGATTCAATCTTGGCTTGAGCTTGATTTGTTTAAATATTATCGAACCCTCAATTAGAAATTGTTTGATTGGTTAGTGAACTTGATAATTTAAATTTATGTATTTATTTTAATTTATTTAGTATGTTGATAAGAATTTTATTAATGAACATGATTTACGAAAATTGTTCATGAATATTATTCACGAACATCAACGAGTTATTAAAACTTATTTATTTGATTGATCTTATGTATATTGAACGAACATAAATAAACTCTGATTAAACAGAACACTAAATTTGCTCATAAATATTCGATTCATTTACCACTCTAGACAAGCATAAGAGAAAGACTGTCTATATTTCCATATAACTTAAAAAAAAAACTCTAAGAATGAATTAAAAATGGATAGATATGTATTGAATTGACACATTTAGCCTCCTCCTCACATGACTTAGATTCCTTCCAAACTTTGTTAGTTACCTATCAACATTCTTTTGACAAGTAGCAAATGGTTGGGGAAATTCATTTTGGTATAAGATATCATGATCATTTTTATTTCTCTTTAGGGACAAAAATCTATATTATTATTATTATTATTATTATTATTATTATTATTATTATTATTATTATTATTATTTGAGATAAAGGAGGGTTGATATCTGAAACATTCATTAGTTTGTCTTATTAACTGCTTTTCTTTAGTTACTTGACTTGCTCTGCTACTTCTTTTTCCTCCTGTGGCCTTTAGTGGGCACAGGCAGGGGAGGAGGTTTCTCCTTCTCCGGGCCAGCTCTGCTTCTCTTCTGCTCTGTTTCTGGTGATACAACAGTGAAACTGCTCTGAAAGCTGTCCAAGATCTCACCTTTTTGGGTCGCCGGTCATGGAGAGGCATCGGTGCAAGCAGTGCTACAGGCGGTTCGCCAGCGGCCGCGCCCTCGCGGGGCACATGCGCTCGCACTCCGTGGCGGCCAAGGGCGGCCGCCGTGGGTTTCCTCCGTCTCCTTCCGTGTCCTCTTCCTCTCCCGCGAAGGGGTGGGTGGTCGGCGGGAAGAGGTTGGGGGCCGAGGCGTCGTCCTCCAGGGAGAGCGACGCCGAGTCATCGCTGAGCCGCCGGCCGAAGCGCTCGCGCGGCGTCGACGTCGCGGACGAGGTGCACAGCTCCGTGTCCGACGGGTCGGCCGAGGAGGACGTCGCTCGCTGGCTGATGATGCTGTCGCGCGACGCGTGGTCCAGGTGCGCGGCGAAGGGCGGGCTGGAAACCAGCGGATCCAGATCGCCGCCGCGGATGCGGATGGAGTTCCAGTGCGAAACCAGCCACAAGAGGGGCGGGAGGAAGCCAGTTCCCGACGAGGATTCCGCAGCCGCCGTCGGACAAGAACAAAAGCTCTGGGAATGCACCTATTGCCACCGGGCGTTCCGCTCCGGCCAGGCACTCGGCGGACACAAAAGATCCCACCTTTTTCCCTCTTCCGCCATCCTCGCCACCGTCACTTCGCCGGAAACACCTCTTCCTCGTCCACACCCCGCCTTTACCGGAGCAAACACCGCTGCTTCCAACGGCAACGAGACCAGGACCGGCATAGATCTCAACCTCCCAGCTCCGCCCGAGGAAGAGGCGGAACTCTCGGCGCTCTCCGTGGCGATAGATTTGGCCAGCAAATGAAGCGAACATCAATCAAAGACGCCATTTTGGAGGCAATTGGGGGCAATTCTAGCAAATTTCATCAAAAAAAACTTCATCTTTGAAAATTTCGTCGCATGCTTTTGTTGTTTCAGTGAATCCAGTTCCGCCTATACTAAAAATCAACTGCTGGTCTGTAATCTCCTCCCGTAAATTAACGTTAAACATCAAGCAACTCAGAGCTGGTGCTCTGTGTGTGTGTGTGTGTGACTGACACACGAGGAAGAAGTGTGGCGTGCGTTAGGTGGAACAGGCGCAGTTACAGCTCTTTGTTGTTTCTTCTCTGTCCATTCTCTCTGCATGCATACACTGTACTCATCTGCTTAATCAGTAATCACTCCTCATCATCATTGCCTCCCTCCTCTCACTCACCCCTTGGGCGAGTGGTGGTGGTGGCACCATTGATGCTGTTCTTCCCCGACAAGCACTTACCAGAAGACAGTGTGCCGACTATTCCCCATCGCTTGAGCTCCACTTCATTCCATGACAGCGTCAAGATTCTCCATCATCAGTTTCCGGAGTCCACAAAGCTTAAAGCCCAATCATTCTCCCACCTTCACATGCCAAGAAAGAGCTCATTACGAAGCTTAAAGTCAAGCCAAGCCGAACCAGGCCAGCGTCGCATGACCTTCACATGATCAAGTTCGACCGCCATGCATGGCACCTCTGTTCGCTCCAGTTTACAGTATTTGTTTTTCATTCCAGCAAGGATGCTTTTTCTGAGTCAAAGGTACATGGCATCCACGTTGATTGCCTAAAAGTACGCCATCGATGCTGGGAACCGTTGACGGAGAGGTCGGCCACTTGCGGCGGAGGGAGCAAGCAGGCCAGGGGAGTCGATGGTGGCTGACTCTGCGCGCCAGAAGTTCGATGAATTGCCAAAATGAATAACAGTCTATTAACAGTTTCTTCTTCTACTTGTTGATGATGGTTGGCGATTGCTTAGGGAGTTTTAGAGGAAGTGCAAGTGATTTGAGTGGTTCTGAAGTAAGATTAATGTGAGACACGCCATATTTTCTTTTATTTCACCCTGAAGTAAAGTAAAGTTGTAGGTTTTGAAATTAACTACATTTTAGTGTCTGGAATAGCCCGTAACTCCAACTGAGCACAAAGTTATAGCCATTTTCCTTTTGCTTTGCAGTACTGAATTTCACATTTTAGTGTCTGGAATGTCCCATAACTCCAACTGAGCACAAAGTTATAGCTATTTTCCTTTTGCTTTGCAGTACTGTATGAAATTCGACACGGTCGTGCCTTTTGAATTCGTTTGAAATTTGCAACGAATTCGTGGATTCATCGCAAAAATTTGCAACGAATCCATTGATTCGTTGGAAATTGGCAATTTTCTTTAAAATACAAAATAAAAATTGTCCAAAGTTGCTTAATAGTCCTAGAAAGCTCGAAATGAAATAAAATCAGTTCCTATGTGCTTTTCTAATTCTCCTGATTATATTCATATATTCAAATATCAATTTGATCTAATATTTTTTTCTATAATTGTTTAAACACGAATTGTATTTTTTTGGACATATTAGTCCATGGAAAATTAATGAGCAAAATATATTAGGTCAAAAAAAATAAGTTTAGCAAGCAGCAGAAACTTTATAGAAATATTATTCATTAATATAAGGTTCCAAATGTTTGTTCAACTATGTTTATTTGTTAAATTACTAAATGAACTGTGTTTAATTGGCCCTAAATTTATATACACAACAATCTATTGAATTGCCACAGCTAAAGACTCGTGTCACAAAGTACACATAAGCAACAGTTAAGTGAGACTACACTGATAGAATGACTATAAATTAAAAAGAGAGAAAAAAAACAGCAGTTAGAATATTTAGATCAGGGGAAAACATTGAAATAACTGGCTCTCTGTGCTAGAGCAGTGCAAACCAATATCTTATGCAGGTCTTAGCAATTTCACATTCAGATTCATTTCCTTGTAAGAACTGACCTTTTCTGTTGCCTTATGGCAATGGCCTTCCGACAGAAAAGCTTTTGGGGAGTCCTTGCTCCTCTGAAACTGAACACCAACTAGAATCCCTTTGAACAGAAGGTTCAACTTGTAGATCTTTGTTTTTGATTGCAAAAACTAAAAAATGAATCTTCCCCGCAATGATTTTCTGCTTCAGAAGAATGATACAGATTTACATCAATAAAAATTGGAGATCATTCCTTAGTTCGTAGTATAAATTACCTTACTGGGATCATCTGCTTTCCTTCTAATGCCACTTGATCAGCCACTGGAAATATGGCATCAGTGATCAACTCTGGGGGTTTACATGATCCAGGTTTCAAAGTTAAAGACTTGGTTCGCGAGGACCTGCTTAAGAAAAAGAACAAGTCAAGTGCTTCTCTAGAACAGGAAATAAGTTTTTTATATATATAATCTAATAGGCACACAGTATGTTTAACAAAGGTATAAAATTCATAAGATCCTTATAGCTGATACCAAAATGTAGGAACAATCACAACTTAACATTCGTTGTATGAATAAGGACATAGTACCTTCTTCCCTCATCCTTTCCTTCTATCACCATCTTATGGCTCATTGGTAGTGTAACATCATCAATCTTGAGCAAGTCCTCTTTAGTTTCACACAATCCAGAATTTGATTCAATAGACATGGTCATGCAAATTATTGTTCAATGATAAGATTAACAGATTAAACTAAAACATCAATCAATAACATTTGTTGCTTTTGCGAAGATGTTTTGATGATCGCATATCATTTGTAGTAGATCTCCCCTCCTACTGAACTGGATGTTTGTAATCTACAAAGGTCCATGAACCATTGAACCCCACACTCTAGGAATCATGTAACCTTATGAAAAGGGTAGGGACCAAAAAGATGAAAGCAAAATTATAGCAATGATCTGGACACATTATATATGGCATGAAAAGGTATTTTGAAATATATATGTGCACTGGATAATGTGTAAAGCAAAAGGCCAAACACCTTTATTTTCTTAATTAACCTCCCTCTGTAAAAAGTCTAAAGCTTGTTCACAAAAAATTCATTTTTGAATTCACAGCATATCATATGCAAACATGAATCACACAGGTTTTGACTTACAATTGGATTAAAATGATATCAATGGATTCAGACTCTCATAGAATCTATTCTATAGACTATTGCTAAATAGAATACAATCTTGAGCATCAAGTCATTATATTTTCTCCTATTGAAAAACAAGCATCTTTAGCTATCACATCCAATACAATCATGATATTTGATAAATTCTTTCCACACAAATGACTCCTCTAAGAGAGTGAAACTATGCTGTCATCAAGATAATAATTATAGGATGTGTACAGATTAAAATGAGTACAGATACAAGCAACAAGGTAATATTGCTTCGTAGTTGCCACCATCTTTAATGTGAGATTTTTTTAAAGAAATTAAGTCAAGCACAAGCATCAGCTAAGAAAATCGACTATAAATCAATGAAGAATTGCTTGCAATTGGTTGTATATTCAGAAACTAAATGGATAGATGAAAATCACATTTAGGTATGTAAACATTGACTAGATAGTCGTGCATATTAGATTCAATAGAAAAGAGCATTCTTCATTTCTATCCAGCATTGCTAGGTTAGAAGTTTTGATTCATCATACTAACAGTAACTGGAAATTTCCTAAATATTATGATAAATTTCTGTTATGAGGACTGGCCTCAGTTCATTGCTTTGCTTGCTAAAACGGAAAAACCAATACCAGAAGTTTGAAATAACAAAGTTGAAATACAAACAAAGACCAATTTGACAAGATCTGCGGGAAAAAGCAAAGACTTCAATCGCATTGACAATCCACAAAAGTTTATGGAGCATAAAAAAAAATTGCACAAGACAATGCTGACCTAATTTTGTCGATGCTCTCGGTCTCATGCAATGTTTCTTTTACTGGAAGACAACTTCGCAAAGGAAGCTAAAACCCATGATTCAATTAAACGAACTCCTTGTAAGCCAACCAAATCTGTAAAATGACTAGTAGTGAAAGTATTGGTTTACAAGCGAATAGAGGCGAAAGTTGCGAAGAAGCGAAAATCTAGGGTTCGCTGAACCAAGGCTATACGCATGAGGCGAAATTCAACTAAGGAGAAAATCACAAAAAGATTAAAGATTTGCGTTTGCAGCCATGAACCGATCGTAATAAAGGAGGAAATAAAGCCACAATAAAGAAGTGTAGACGATCATACATACGAGAAGAGGAACGAGCTCACGATCGGGGGGAAAAAAAAATTTGGACCATTTCTCGGAGGGACTAAATATACTTAGTGATGTTAATCAAACCCAGCCGGTGTTTGGTTTAACGAGCGAGATCGCCGACGTGGAACTAAACCTATTTAGTGACGTCTGTGTTTTCAGACCCAGCCCGTGTTTGATTTAACGAACAAGATTTCCGATGTGAGACTAAGCCTACTGAGTGACGTCTGCATTATCTGACCGGACTCGTGTTTGATTTAAACAAACAGTGATACTTTCAACCCACCAAGGATTTTTTCCCCTCTCTAATTACTCACTGTTCAATCAGACTGGGATTGGAAATTAAATAAGGACGAACAGAATGATTAGTCAGGTTCGAACTAACTGACTTTCTATTTGAACTCTTGAAGCTAACAAGTTCACCTGCTAATTGAAGACAAAATCCTACTTGAAGAGGAAGGTAATGGAGCATCGAGTGGATACATAGAACAAAAACTAAATAAAGAAATTCTTGAATCCAGTAACTATGGTTTCACCCCTACCCACAACAGAAAAATACCATTGACGAATTCTCGACAATAGACATTACACAACGCAGAGATTACTTGCTGGAGGAAATACATAGAGCTGCTATAAAGAGGTAAACTTATAAAATGGTTACCAATAGACGATATTGGTGTTATGGAATGGTGGCTCATTGAAACATGTCAAGGACTTGCAAGAATACAGCAAAAACAGAAACACTGATCATCAATCAGGAAGATTGTCAGTACTCTTGGACAGCAAGTTCTACGGGAGATGTGTCTGCTTGCTTAGGTGGTAGAGCATGCAGCTATCTATTCCAAACTCATTCCTGCATTGTGTGCAATTAATCCAATTGAAGTTGTCACCACGATTGAAGCAATCCCTCCCTTCAAAAATTTTAAAAGAAAAAGATTAATCAGCCACCAATCTGTATAAAAAATCAACATCCACTTGAATAACTAACTAAATGCGAATAGATAACAACTAGTCAGATAACATTAGCCAATAACAATTGCAGAATTATCTGTAATAGATTAGCAAATTCAATGATATGAGGAATCACTTCTTTTACAATAGTTGTTCCAGTGGCCTCAACTAATCAGCTTAATCAGGGGAAAATGACAGAACATGCAGTTCTAGAAAGGAACAAACATAACAAAAGAAATGAATATGTTTTGCTTGTCAGGTGACAAGCTTCATGAAAGGTATGTGAACCTTCTTTTGAGTGGGACTATGGAGAGGTTAAACAAGTCGTCCTAGTATTTGAGCTGCAATTCTAAGGTTGTGTTTACTTCAGTGAAGTGGATTAAGATCAGAGGGGAATTGAAAAATATTGGTATTTATGAAGTTCATGGATAGAAGGAAGAATCCTAAATAAGAATCCCTCAACCGATCCTTTCCAGTGAAACCAATCCACCAAAAGTCAGTGAACGGATACAGAAACCAACAACACAGCCACTTTTCTTCAACAAATCTGTCTCCTCTCGGTCCATGCCATCACCTTCTGCCAAGTAAACAAAAAATGGAACCTTCTCAACTCCTCTTTCAATAAGTTCCTTATTTCATTGTGTCTGGGACTAAAAATCCTTAAAGATCTAGGCAAACGAAACATGACACATCCCACATGCCTCTACGAACATCTTAACCATCTCCACAACCTCCTCATAGTCTCTTTTGGATTTCATCAAGTCCTTCAACTAATGAGGAATTCCATCAGCTATAGCACCATAAGATGGCTTAGCTATGTTTGATTAATATGAATACTACAATGCTAAAAAGGACTTCGATAAAAAAAAACCACATAAAGTTCAATTAGAAAAAATATATGTTTAATTAGAATACTTAGACCAGAAACAAAACAAAATCCTAAACATAATTCTATTCGTATAAAACATATTTTAAATAGAATCTATATGAGAAAACCCATATCTACTATTTGGAATACTCAATATATCACGAATGTGATGAGTTATGAGTGCATAGAGTATTGAAACACAAATAATTGTTCAGGTAAACAGTTTATGTTCATAGCTCAAAATTCCAAATCTCAAGTATGATACTGATTTCAATCCAAATTCAAAATATATTCTCTAGGTGTCAGTTTGCATTGATGTATGAAACAAGTTGGCAACAGACTGTACTAACCTATGCTTTTACATGAATTGTCAAATTATACTTTCCTATTGATATAATTTCTTTGTTCTTGAATCAAATGTAGTTACAACTCCTTCAGAAAATATTAATCTCTTTATATTTGTCTCATTAGGATTTTAACTTTGAACTTCATGGTTCCACCATATGCTTGTTTCATTACCAAATTGTCATAATCTTTTATTGTTTGACAACTTATAATGTTTGCTGAATCTGACCTGACTTTCTACAATAAATTATGCATCTCAAAGAATACAAAATTGATTTTGTAGAAGATGCATGCATATTGCAAAGTAAGGACAATTGTCTTAATTCAGTTTGTAATTGTTACCAATGAATTTATGTTTACATTTGCTTTATAACTTTAATGATGTGTCATCTTCATGTTGCCTCTTTTAATAACATTCGAGACGCTATAAAATTACAACTTTGATAAGAAACTTAAAAGTATGGTTATGTACTCAAATCATATTTTCTCTACTTGAATAATTTCTTTCCAGATTAGTTTTGCTAATATATTTATTCTACTTTTACCATGCATGTATAGTAATCTTAATCTTATCATTGTAACTATTTCTTTCAAGTTTCTGTTATATGTGAGTTTCAAGCTCTATATTCCTGGAAGCAAGCTATCTATAGCTTGCAACAGAGCTTCACGTCAATTGTATCAACTTACGTAGCACATTTTGTGACCCATATTGGGCAGCAAGGTAGCGTCAAGTATCAAAAGTGTCATCCTTGTCCTGGTCTCTATTCTAGACATATCATTGGAACAATAGGACTTGCCTGTATCTCTTGACATTAGGTTTAAACATGTGAAAAAGCTTACCCATGTCCTTCTATCTGGTTAATTAATGATCAAATAAATAAGCTTTTGAAATTTTTGTATTCAATCACAAATAACATAAATAAGCTCTTAAATAAATGAACTGCTATTCGAAAGGGGTTTGTTCATTTACAGTTAAGAAAAACTATCTCCCCATCTTATAAATCCTCTCATCTAAATCTAAAGACTAATATATAGGATAATTTCAACAAGGCAAACCAAGATCTTAATAATTCTGATCATTAACAAATTGAACTTTTCCACATGATCAATGATATGTTGAAATTGTGAGAAAGCAGACCTCACTGGCTGATTTCAGAAGAACGTCATTACCACTTATCTAAGATACTGACAAAAACACAGTTTTACATAGGTAATCTATCTATCTTACTTAATACAAAGAGATAAAGATGAAGTCTAGATGAAAGAAAGTTGACATGATGTTTCTGTACCTCATTGGGCAGGAGGGCCTCCAGCGTTTCCCAGACCCATTTTTTGTCCTAACTCTGTAAGTTGTTCAACAAATTCAATCCCATTAAGAATTTCTGTAGTTCCATAAATCACATGTTTCACTGGCTGCGAGCGTTGCGCCAGCTCCATTAAACTCCTGTATTCTACATAATTCCCTCCACCTATCATGAATACAATTGCCTCCTTAAAGGGCCCCTTCAACTGTGCTCCATGACCTGTTTTGGGGGCTCTTGGATCAAATATAAGGTAAGACTCAACCTCTGGATTTGGCTTCCCTTCCATCAAAGCCTCCACTATCCTTGTTAGAGCCAACTGCCTCCCTCCTGACAAAAGATTCTTCATACCTGCGGTTACAGCACTAATGGACTGTCCATAGAGCTTCTCAGCCCAATCCACAATGTTACTCCTGCTAGCAGAGCTCGCTGAGGCAGTCAAGGATGTATTCAAGGACTTTACCTTCTTTACATAGTGAAAGGCACGTGTATCCACCTCAGACTCCCTCAATGCTGCTTCTATTGACTCCAATTCAGATTGTGGAGTTGTTTCCAAAGAAAGAAGATAGGTTATTGCAACACGAAGCTTATCTACCTTGGTACCTTTCCCTCTGAGAAGACTGAGCAAAGAACTTCTATCCACACTTCCCTTGCTCAGCATGTCAGTTTCAAGAGTGCAGTAAGCATCCAAAGACCTTGCTTTGATCTCACCTAAAAGAACAGTAGCGATGTTTGTGTGTTTGTCGATCACCTTCTTCCTTTCAGTTAGTTCAGGAAGTGAGTTAACTGCATTCATCAAATGCTTGGTATTACCAATCAGATCAGTCCCGTCAAACTCAACACCATCCTTTCCTCCAGTTCGCCTATTTACCTCATCAACATCCTGCTTGTACTTGCTCAATTGGGTCTCTATTTCCTCAGCCACCTTCTCAAATGGAGACCAGCTGTTGGCAACCCAAAACGGATCGGAGTCATCCAATTCACACGACTTTGCTGCACCCTTTTCTGCAGGCATTGTCACCCTATTCAGCTTCAAGCCAAGCACATCATGAACCAGTGGACGGTAGCTCCAGTCGTGTTGGATCCCAACAGACAACTCGAAATTCCGATCAAACAAACAGAGGATTGGGCGCTGGAAGGAGCTAGTAAGATTTCCGCCCTCTGTGAAAAGGTTGTTTCTTGTGACCAAATGATCACGAAGCCGAGCATCCAAAGCGGACGCGACCATCTCAGCAGGACCACCACGAGCACACCGGATCACCGGAACAACTCCAAGCGTGGCAAGGACGCAAAATAATCCGCTGACTATCTTCTCCACGATGTCCTCAATCTCACGATCTCCCGCTGAGGGATCGTTAATCTGGACGTAGGTCTTCGGCTGGGCGAGCGAGAAGAGACCATCCTCCAGAGACACGAACTCAAGATACTGATCGTATACCTTCGAGATCCGGTGAACAGAATCCATCTCGAGGGTCCTCCGAGCGAGATCCTCGAGCAGCGGGCGAGGAAGAGAGGATGAGAAATTCAGATGGAAAGCGTCGTAGAGGCCACGAGCGGCATCAGCAGCGATCCGCTCCACGTTTTCCGGAGTAGGGCGGACGAAGTAGACAGCGGGCACGTCGGGGACTTTCTGGCGCTCCTTGTCGATGCTGAAGTAGAGAGTGACACCGTGCTTCCGGAGGTCGTTAACACGTATCAGCGGGGACAGGACGACGCGGCAGAAGGCGTCCATGATGAGGATCTTGTACACCTCCTCGGCAGGGGCAGACGCGGACGAGATCCCACCGGCGCCGCCGGGAGTTATCGTCTGATTCAGATTCAGCATCCGGACAATGAAATCTTCGGAACAAACATCCATACGATCAGAAAACAGAGAAAATCACGAATGAGATCATAGCAGAAGAAGATGAGGGCTTACTAGTTTGCTTCTGCCGCAGATTGAGCGCCATGTCCACGTCCAATCGGGTTCTCGCGCTCGTCGGAATCGCAATCGAGCCCGCAACGAAAGGTAGCGAGGGTTCTCCCGATCGGATCTGAAGAAGAAGAAGAAGAAGAAGAAGAAAGGGGGGCAGTTCTAGACTCTTCAGATTTTTCTAGAACTACACCCTTTATATTTAACATTTTTCAAAAATATCTCCTATAATTTTGATAATGTAACAATAACCCCTAATATTGTATTTTCATGTCAAAATGCTTTTCTTTCTATTTTAAAACTCCGATTTTTTTTTATTTATAATTATCTATATTTTATTTATACTAATCTTCTATTTGTGGACAGCAGGTGAGAAAAGACCATTTGGCCCTCTTTCCTTCCCGCCCCCCAAATTAAGAAGGTCGCTCCTTTTCCATCGCTGCAATCCTGCGGCTCTGTCTCTTTTTCGTTCCTTTCTCCTTCCTTCTCCCGTTCTCCGATTTCCTCCTCCTCCATCTCCTCCGACACCGCCACCCCCATCTGCATTACCATTTTCCAAACTGCCTCTCAGGGCAGCCCGCAATTGCCACAGCTCGACGAGATATCTAAGAGAATGCTGGCCTCATGGTCCCGCCGGAGGCCGCGACGGGGCTCCGCCGATGCCTCTCCAATACCGGTCGTTTCTTCGGCCCTAATCCTCCTCTTCCTCTTCCCTCTCGGTCACTGCCAGGATTATGACGATTACGACGGCGGCGGCGGTGAAGGCGGAGGCGGAGGTATTGGCCAGGGAGCGTCCCAGATGTTTACTCAGGTGGTGTACGAAAAGGTCATGAACCTAACCAGCGCCTTCGCCAAGGACATTGGACGGCAGCTGGATTTCTGCATTGAGAACACGTATGCTCATCGACCCCTCGTTTTTTTTTTCTGGATCATTTGTTGGGATTTTTCAGTTGCAGGGGATTGATTTTTGAGATGGTGGTGTTGGCTCCAGGGACAAGGAGTGGAATGAGGCGTTCAACTTCTCCAAGGACACCACTTTTATCTCAAATTGCCTCAAAGAAACTAAAGGTGCGAACTTTTTTGATTGCTTTCCTCCTGCAATGCATTCATTTTGTAGTTTATATAAATCATTCAGAGAATATTTCATTCCATATTTTTAAAAAGCAATCATTTCGTACTAACAATTCAGGTTTGCTTGGAGATCTTATATACTCCACATTATTTTTTCAAGCCATTATGATTATTAATTAGCACCTAAAGATTTCTCACGGTATACTTCAATGCATTAACAGGAGATCTCACTCGTCGCCTATGCACAGCTGCAGAAATTAACTTTTACTTCAGCAGTTTCTATGACAATGGTGGAAAAAAGAACTATCTGAGACCTAATAAGAATTGTAATCTGACATCATGGGTATCTGGATGCGAACCAGGATGGTCTTGCAGTGCTTCTGATGGCCAGAAAGTTAATCTTAGAGACAACAAGGTCGTGCCGATCAGAACTACAAATTGTCATCCTTGTTGTGAGGGTTTCTTCTGTCCCCATGGTATCACATGCATGATCCGTGAGTATCTTTCTCTTGGATTTGAACACGTGTTCTTAGAATTAACTTCAATTTGTTATCATTTCATTATGTTGGTTCAACCTGTAGTTCATTCTTAATTCTCAGCAAAAAGAAAGACTACTTACTTCACATGTCAAAAATGGTTAGATCATATTGAATTATATTATATGCTTGAGTTCTCTATTTATTCTGCATTTATATTCTCATTTCCTTCGCTTCTCTTCAGTAAAAATCATATTTGAAACGCATACATTAATCATACAAAGAAATGAGGCGAATTCTTAGTTTGCCAGTAGCTTCTAGCTTAAAAATGGATTAAGGTTCAAAAAGTTATGTAAATAGTCATTTTGTCTTATTTATAGCCCATAAACTAACCTGCAAGAGCTTCATGTGGTAGTCTATCCTCTTTGCTTTCCTTCAAACCATATCGAAGATACGGTCTTATTAATATATATTGCAGGAAAACAAGACCATGATACCCTGGTTCTAGTTTATGTAAATTTACTAACTTTTTAGATGCTAAAGCCTCAAATAAACATTCTATTGAATAGTTCTTTCAATTCAGCAGTTGATACAATGCAATGGACAGTTGCAATAGTCCAGCAGTATTTACTGAAGTATTTTGACCGCTCTTCACTTTCAGGGTAAACTGAGCAAGATAATTGCATACGATTTGTACCTGTATAGCTATATACTTAGTTAACTACTGAACAGACCTAAACTTGTAGCTTGCTATCAAATTGTTTTATTTTCTTTTTCCGGAAGGGGAAGCCTTAACTTTAACTATTCATTCTATCAGAGTTACTATCAAATACATTTATTAATCTATTTGTTTGTGCATGTAATTTATAGATGTGGGAAATATTATTTTCTGTCTTAAAGATCACTGTAACTTTATATTTCCTAAAGCACAAATCCTTAAGTAAACAAAAATCTAGAAAGAGAGAAAAAATAGCACCATCCGTTTTAAGCATTGATTTGCTTTCTTCTTGTAACTATTTTAGTTTAGATGGTGCTCAACGAAGTACCGTTTATGCTACCTTACACTTTGCTAGGTCATATGCCCTAGTTTACCATTGAAACTACAAAGAAAGTTCACTAATTTCATTTTCTTTAATGGTCAGCCTGCCCATTAGGTTCATACTGCCCACCTGGAAAGTTTAACAAAACTACTGGTGTTTGTGATCCGTAAGTTGATCTCAATCTTTTCAAGGTTCTGCTGGATATACATTGTTTAATTTCTTGTAGCAATATTATTTGCATCTTGACATTAATATATATTCAGGTACAACTACCAGCTACCTGCTGGAGAACCAAACCATACATGTGGGAGTGCTGATATGTGGGCTGACGTGGTATCTAGTGGTGAAATATTTTGCCCTGCAGGGTTCTACTGTCCAAGCACCATACAGAAAATTTCTTGTAGTAGTGGGTATTGTTTCTCAATCCTAGTTTTCTAGAGCAATTCTCTACCTATAATATCATTTGAGACTTTCTTCATGAGAGTCAATTCTATACTACAATTCTTAGATTCTTATGTGCGACTGACACCCATTTATAATACTTGCTTCAGATATTACTGTAGGAAGGGCTCTACTTCTCAAACGAGTAAGTTTTTTCTAGTGACTTAGTTGATTAGAGATCTTGTAAAATGTTTTATTCAATGATGAAGAATTATAAAGTAGGAAATATAAAATATATCTCGTGAAATGTTTCAAGTGGTGCTGAAAATTTGAATTGTAAAGTAGGAAATGGAAACCATCTAAAACGACAACGAATAGATTATAGGACTAGCTATTAGGTTTCTTCTAGGCAGCACATCCTAGTAAAAATTCAAACTTTCTGTTTAAATAGGGAAAGTGCTAAATCAGAGACATGGACTTCTTTGAGTCTAGTTGGCTGCATGAGTCTAGCTCAGACTTTTGGGTTAGATTCATCATTCACGTTTAAATCTATTTGGATTTTCAACTTAGCATGGAGTGAAGTTGGGTTAAAATATCTATATTTGGATTCACCCTTGAAAGTTTAAATCTACTTGAAGCTAAAATAGACTGGATTGAAGTTTGGCTGATCTATGTGATTGGTTAAGTCGAGTTTCATGGGGTGTTGGCTCAATTGAGGCTGAAGTTTTTTTTATCTCCAACAAAATGCCTATCGAAGTATGTTAACCACACCATAGAATTTCTTACAATGACAATGAAATCACTCTCACTTGCTACAGCACTCAACATAGTCTGTTTGAGATGCCTAAGTTGATTACCAAGCTGCAAACTTAATTTGCTCCTCAGCTGAGCTAACTATCTGCCATGTTTTATTTTTTTTGGAAGCCTAGCAAAAGTTTTTTTGCGTTCTTTTGCAACTGAAACTAGCCTTTTCTTATTGACGTTTATGCTTTTGCAGGGTGCTTCCAAAAAAGTTCTTGTCCACCAAATTCTGTAAATCAAGATATTACCATATTTGGAGCCTTGCTGATGGTCAGTCTTATTTTGGTTACTCCTTGTTCTTCTCGTACTCTTACTGCTGTCGAGTTCGACCATTATTATCGTATTAATAAATTCTTCATAAATGGACATCCAATTCGGTTATAGCATTCATTCCTTATAGAAATTAAGACGTTTTTTTTGGGGGGGGGTGGTGGGTCGTGGGGAGGGAGTCTCTCCTTTACACAAGTGGAAGTGCATCTCAATTGTGCCCTACTAACCTTTTGTGTAATCACTGTAGGTTGCATTGTGTTTGTTGCTATTGATAATATATAACTTCTCTGGTCAAGTTCTCACCAGTCGTGAAAGAAGACAAGCCAAATCTAGAGAAGCTGCTGCAAGACATGCAAGAGAAACTGCTCAAGCTCGTGAAAGGTGGAAAAGTGCTAAAGATGTTGCTAAGAAGCATGCGGTTGGCCTGCAGACACAGTTATCTCGCACATTTTCTAAAAAAAAGTCTGTTCGTACTGAGCCTTCAAAGGGGGGAGGCAAACCTTCCAAGAAAAAGGATCAAAACAATCTTACTAACATGATTGAATCGCTAGAGGAAAATCCTGATAGTTATGAAGGCTTCAATGTTGAAATAGGAGATAAAAATTTGAAGAAGAATATGCCTAGAGGAAAACAAATGCATACTCGCAGCCAAATATTCAAGTATGCATATGGTCAGATAGAGAAGGAAAAGGCTATGCAGCAAGAGAACACGAACCTGACCTTTTCTGGAGTAATCTCCATGGCCACTGATTCTGATAGTAGAAGTAGGCTCGCAATCGAAGTTGCTTTCAAGGATCTCACGCTGACTCTTAAAGGGAGTAAGAAAAAACTCCTAAGGTCTGTTACAGGAAAACTTATGCCTGGTCGTGTGGCAGCAGTGATGGGCCCATCTGGGGCTGGTAAAACCACATTTCTGAGTGCTCTGTGTGGAAAGGCAACTGGATGTGCTATGTCAGGCCACATACTTATAAATGGGAAAGCAGAACCGATACGGTCTTATAAAAAAATTATTGGTTTTGTCCCACAGGATGATATTGTTCATGGTAATTTAACAGTAGAAGAGAATCTTTGGTTCAGTGCTAGATGCAGGTACGGTGGTACATTAACTTCATTGTGTTCTTTCATACGTTGAGATTGGCAATTTAATGTTTTACTTTTGGTATGCCAGAATTAGATCAAGTAGGTGTAGACTCTAGAAATTATTATGCTCTTAAAACACCCAGATTCTCATTTTCTTAATGATAATCACAATCATATGTAACCATTTGCTTTTTTGTATTGGCATGGCAAAGGATGTATACAAGTCCTTGTTCATGTTTCTCTCACTAATGAGAATAGTTATAGACGTGGTTGTAACCTTTTTCCATGATGTTGCAGACTTTCGGCAGACATTTCCAAAGCTGATAAAGTTCTCGTCGTAGAAAGAGTTATTGAGGCCCTAGGTCTACAGGCAATAAGAGATTCACTTGTTGGAACTGTAGAGAAACGTGGTATCTCTGGCGGACAAAGAAAACGAGTGAATGTTGGTCTTGAAATGGTCATGGAACCTTCTCTTTTGATATTGGATGAACCAACATCTGGTTTGGATAGTTCTTCTTCAAATTTGTTGCTGCGAGCTCTTCGACGTGAGGCCCTTGAAGGGGTAAACATCTGCATGGTTGTTCACCAACCCAGGTTGTTTTAACATTCATGGCACATGAACTTTATAATTATACTAGACTATAAATTTTCTCCTGCAAGTGAACTCCAGCATACGTATAGTATACAAATAATAATTATTTAATATTGAAGGAAACTAGTTGCCTATTGCAAAATGTCAGTGGTTAATTTATCAAAAATTTAGAAAAAGATTAACAAAAGAAGAAAACAAACTGCTAGCATTTGACTGACCACTATGTAATTGTCTATGCTTCTGACTCTCCTGTTAGAATGCCAAAATTATTTTACATGACTTGAATTATGCTGCATTTTAGTGCAACGTCGTTATGCATATAAGAATTTCAGCATGGTTAAATTTCTTTAGCTATTAAATTATGTTGCATGAATAATCTAAATATTTAGACAAAATGCCATTTTTATTGTCTATATTCATTCAAGCTACTAGGTAGACAAGTCCTGTATGCCAGCTCGCTTACCAGTTTATAATGGGAAAACCATGAATCAATTTTTGGAAATATAGTCTGTGCAAAAACATGTAATCATTTCTCTATGAGATTGAGTAATACGATCTTCTTTTGTTTCAGCTACACACTGTTCAGTATGTTTGATGATTTGATACTTCTAGCAAAAGGAGGCATGATTGCTTATCTTGGATCAGTTAAAAAAGTTGAAGAATACTTTGCAGGCCTGGGAATCAATGTCCCTGAGCGTGTAAATCCTCCAGATTATTTCATTGATATTTTAGAGGGTGTAGTCAAGCCAAGTGCGAGCTCAGGTGTAAATTACAAAGAGTTACCTCTACGTTGGATGCTGCATAATGGGTATGATGTACCCCGAGATATGCTACAGAATGCTAGTGACGCTGATTCATCCAACAAGGGAACTGGAGGGAATCATTCAGAAACTGGGTCTGAAACTGAGAAAAAATCAATCGCAGGAGAAGTATGGGATAATATCAAGGATATTATGGGACAAAAGAAAGATGAGTATGATTACAATTTCTCCAAATCAGCAGATTTATCTAATCGAAGGACACCTGGTGTTCTTACCCAATATAAATATTTTCTGGGAAGGTAAATATTGCACCTGCCAAAATTTTATCATCTCAATGAGGCCCACCTAATGCTCAAAACTGATAAAATAATGGTCATATGTTATAGTAATTGTTGAATTTCATGTTTCGATCTTACTGGTTCATTTACAGGGTTGGCAAGCAACGGCTTCGGGAAGCTAGAATTCAAGGTGTTGATTTTCTTATATTATGTCTGGCTGGTGTATGCTTAGGAACACTTGCTAAAGTGAGCGATGAAACATTCGGTGCACTAGGTTACACATATACCGTCATTGCTGTTTGTAAGTTGGAGACTTGTAGTTTTACCCCTTTTCTGTTTTTGTGTTTTATGCTATATGCATCATCAATTTGTTGGCCATAAACTTGTGTTAATAACACAAATAATTTGCTGTGCCACAGAGTCACAGACAACAATTTTTTTGAGGGGGAAAAAAGGTGAAATTCTACCCTTAACTAATCCTGTAAAGAAATAATAATGTACAAGGGTATATACATGTTGTGCCCTGAGACACGTGACTAAATTTGAAGTTGACTCAAGAAAAAATATTCTCAGACTTGGTAAGTTGGTAGTGATAGTTGTTTTGATAAGGAAAATTTTGGTGAATTTGAGGTACTTCCTATACAAGTTGACTAGTTGGAAGCCTTCATGGTATATTTTAGTTCGTCCGAAGCTTAAGCCTTATCAATAGTACAAGCAAAATAGAAAGCTTGGAACATTAAATCAATGAGGAGTTTCATGATTGATCTCGACCTGACACTAGAGAGAATTCATTTCTGTAACTGAAGGTCAAATCTCAGCCTAAGCCATATCATTTTTTGCAACATACTATAAGAAAACGGAGAACAAGAAGACATGTAGAGAGGAGTATCCTTGATGAATTCAGTGGCCAAGTAGGGTTGTTTATATAGAGGGGTTACATGAGTTATGCATACACTTTTCAGTTATGGTAAAAGACATAGGACAGCAAATATGAAGTCTATGACAAATTTGTACATGGTAAAATATATAGGGGTTTGATTGATCGGTTGGGGATTTGATGACTACACTAGTAGTTCATATCTAGAAATGCATTTATTTGCTTAAGTAATCTGGTGTTAATTTGTTAGCAACTTAGCTGATCATTCATGTGCCATGATGATACTAGCAGTAAGGTGCAAACATAATACAAAATAATAATCTCTTGTTAGACAGAGCAATTTGGTGATCCAAAAACCCATAGTTTAGTGTTGATTGATATCAGTCTAGGTTTGTACTGTACATTAGCTATTTGTGGCGGACAAAAATTCTTGCTTTCTTCCTTTTTGCAGCCTATGCGATTAACAGATTCCATAAGAAAAATATAGTCATGTTTTTATTCTGTTTGAGTACAAAATCTTCACCGTAGTATCCCACCATAGAACTCCTTAATTCCCTTGGCAACTTATTGTCAACCTGATTAAAATATTTAATTTCCTGGTTCACTTGTTGCCCGCATTGAATCCAGTTTTTCAATCAGATTTAGTGTTTGACTTGATTTTGTATCAGTAAGTCTTTTTAGTTGATCAATTATGACGCAGCATAATCCAGTGACATACTTTTGATTCGTTCTTTATCGTTTAGGCATGTGTTTCATGCATGCCTCACCATGTATTTAGTCGAAAATGGAGACAATCTATTGTCTTAAAAACCTTAGGAAGGTGAAATTTTGGATAATTGATTTGATATCACCTTGTGATTTCTGATGTATTTGGTGCATAACAGTATACACTTCTTAATTATCACTCTTAAATTGCAGCCCTCTTGTGCAAGATTGGAGCATTGAGATCATTTTCACTCGAAAGATTGCAGTATTTGAGAGAACGAGCATCCGGCATGAGCTCGCTTGCCTATTTCCTTTCAAGAGATACAATTGATCATTTCAACACGATCATCAAGCCAATTGTTTATCTTTCTATGTTCTACTTCTTCAACAATCCTAGATCATCCATCTTAGACAACTACATCATCTTAGTCGGACTGGTCTATTGTGTGACTGGAATCGGATACGCTTTTGCAATTTTCTTCCAGCCAGGTTCTGCACAACTGGTATGTTCTACATTATACATCATAATCCCTCTACATTCATGCAATCATTTCTCTCGATCGTATAATAGTTTCTTTTTTTTTAAATTTAATCACCATTTATTTTCGAATGGCAGTGGTCTGTGCTACTACCTGTTGTTTTGACTCTACTTGCAACTCAGCAGAAAACCTCGAAAACCTTGGCAAACTTATGCTACACGAAGTGGGCCTTGGAAGCTTTTGTGCTTGCAAATGCAAACAAGTATGACCTTTTGATTCTTCTCTCTTTGGACTATAGTGTTTAAAGTATAAATGTTATCCAAGTCGACATGTGCTAACATCACAAGATTAGTTCACCTTTCCAATTTCTTGATATCGAAAGGTAAATGTATGAGTCTAATGATGAAGCAGGCAGACTATAATTCTAGAGAAAACACTCTTTCAAGATGAACAAAGAAAGTGAAAAACAAAATGAACAGATGTAAAGTTCTTGATTGATTGCTGAAAATAAATACAAAACATAAGTTACTTCCAAACTTCACCATTCTTCTTTAGTGATTATTTATACAAGTATGCTTTAGTGCCATTGCCTGACAGCAGTGTATAACATATTGAATCTGCACCAAATCGAAACAGACTAAACTGGTCCTTGCAGGTACTCTGGAGTATGGTTGATAACTCGGTGCGGCTCGCTTATGAAGAATGGATACGACATTGGCGATTGGTGGCTGAGCATAGTTATCCTAGCATTGTATGGCCTCCTTTTTCGCTGCATTGCCTTCTTTTGTATGGTCGCTTTCCAGAAGAGCTAAGGGATACAGTTTTCATGCCTCTTAGCTTCATTCCTATCTTCCTCGTTCAATTTTGGTGTTTAACTTGTTGAGGAAATGCACAATAATGTAAATCACATCGCGATCAGATTTGTCCTTATAGAAACCAGCCAGCAGCAAAAGCTAATAGATAAATTGATTGTGTTTCGAGGTGTACATGCTTTGTCTCTGTATCGTTGAACATTGAACGTTGGTCTTTTGTCTATTCACTTACAAATTGCAATTTGTCTTATTCCATGAACGAAGTTAGGATTTGTATGCAATCTTATTTTGCGTTATAAAAAATTGTTTTGTGATTCAATATCATCAAATCACACGATAATAATTTTACCGTTAAGTATCCCCTTCTACAAATAGCTCTAAATTTATAGAATCAGTAAAAAAAGTTTCTTTATTTTGAATCTCCTTGCCATTACATTAAACAAAAAAAATAAAAAAAATCCGCCCCTTGCGATGGTAAGAGATGGGGTGTGGGATGATCACTCTAGGCAATTGGAGAGTTTGAAAACTTGTGATATTGGACTTAGCAAACTACTTCTATGAAGGTTGCCTCATTGATAGACTTATTGAAGAAAAATGTGTGATGGGAATGGTTAAATGCATGCAAAAAAAAGCTTTTGAGAAATTGAAGACGGTTATAGTATCTGAGCCAGTTGTGCTTGTTGAACTTCAAATTGCCTTTTGAAGTGCATATTGATGCTTCTGATAACGCAAATGGCGGTGTGTTGGTGCAAGAAGGGCATCTAGTCACCTTTGAAAGCAAAAAACTTAATTTGGTTGAACAAAAATATTCTGCACAAGAGAAAGAGATGAATATGACTTTGCATGAGAGCACAAACCTAGTAAGTGTAATCAAGTTACAGATGCGTTGAGTCAGAAAGAAGTTTTTGCCACTTTCTATTCTATCACAAGAGTAGGATCAGATATTCGGAAAGAATAAAGGTTATTGCTGTAAATGATACAACTCATGGAAAGTTAGTGTAGCAAATAAGATACGGGATAATACGACAGTACTGCATCGAGGACGATCTCCTTATTTATAAAGGGGGTAGAATCTTCGTATGGATGATTTGAGCCTTCCTGATTTATTCTGATAGTATGTGAAAAAATTTTATAGGGTATATCGAACACCAATGGTAAAAATTGAATATCTCGATTAAAAACAATTATTGTCATGAGAGCTCTGAGAGCCTCAAGATCTCCTCTAGATACTCTACTCCCAAGTCCTGCAACTCCACAACGCTTCCGCCGCAGGCGGCGGTGGC
>JBAMIE010203590.1:0-10859 GCA_037177295.1 Kaempferia parviflora
AAATGAAATCACATTCAACATTTCTGCTGGCCACACATACAGCCATAGATGATCATGAAAAAATATTTAAGATGTGGTAGTCTAGAGAGTGTAACAAACCACAAGGGCACCCTTAAAGGTCGTGCAATGAATTTGACGTAGTCAAAAGTGTAGGATCCACATGAGGGATAATAGTTGAAAGAGAAGAGTAAAAGAAGTGTGGATGATCCACTAATCAATAGTAGAGTACTCAAAAAAAAAAAAAATCTCCCTCCCTCTCACACACACAATGAGAGACTTCCCACCACTAACCTCTACCTACTCCTCAAGTCAAAAATGACCATCACCTCCATCTCTTGAGGCCCCAGCAACTAGAACCATCGTCGGTCCCAACATGAGGTACCGCTCTAACTAACCCCTTCCTATTCCCATGTGGAGGTTGAACGTTCCACACCCTACCTATTTCAACCCTATCAAGGCCCTTTGTGACCTTGTTTTTGCTATCAAACAGTGGTCTTCTTCTTTGTTATCAATAGTGGTCGAGGCCACCCTTAGACCTCCATCTTAGGACAAACCAAGTTGTGCTTCTGCCTTCTCATGGCTCTTCTCCCAAGATGAGCTCCTATTCGAATCATAATTCCTCCTTTGTGTTGACTAAATTAAGTTGAGGTGGAATCACCCTTAGACGTGGTCTTGCATTTAGTCACATAACAAGTTGGTATTAGAGCTAAACATGGACGAATCATTAACAAATATCCAAACACTCACTAAGCAGATAGAAGAAGGCCAAGAAAAGTTCCAAAAGTAGATGTTAGAGGAACGGCCAAAAAAGGGCAGATAGAGAGAAGTGGAACGCATAGATTGTTACATTAACCAAGTAGGTAGGAGACACCCAAATTGTACCCGGAATAGGGGAAGAGGGTAGCAGCACTGCTAGACCCTCAACATACCAAAAGAACTTGGCAAGCGTCCATCCTTTGGCGCTCACTAAGCAAGTATAACAAGGCCAAAAAAGAGTTCCATGAGTAGATGTTGGAGGATCGTGCTAAAAACAGATAAAAAGAGAAGTAGAACATCAAGAGGTATCAGTCACCCAAAATTGTACTCCGAATAGGGGAAGAGGGTAGCGCACGATAGAAGCAAAAGCAAGCTCTAACATACAAAAAGTCATTGGCAAACATCCATCCTTAGGCAGTAAGTATAGAATCCTTAGCCGAGAAACCTTTCCTCAAAACTCCAACACCAAAGTACTAGTTGGAAGGACCCATCATAGAACACCCTAAGGTTTAAATTCACGAGATATGACGGGAAGGTGTGATCACCAATTTCACATTAAACAATTTGGAAAACTAGGCGAATTGGAGCTTCAGCAATCATGATCATTCACGATGAGCAGTCAAGAGTAAAACCTCTTCACCTCTGAGTAGAGGTCATATTTACTTGTTAGTAGTTAGTACCTTAATGACACTGCACAACTTGCCCACATATACGATCAGAAATCTTAAAACCAATCTGCCCCTTGTTTGACAGCTCATTAATATTGAAATGGCTGAACGTGCAGGAGGCCTCCACTTTAACTGCAACAAGTTATTCCCCCTCAGCCATAAGTGTAACTGACTACTCCGTGTAACAAAAGGTGATTATGCTCACCCAGGTGTCTCTCACAGCCGATAGTCGGGTTATGTGAAGGGAGGTAAATCTAGAGGGTTTTTTTTTTTTTTTTTTGTAACTGGCTATTCCTATTCCTACTGGATGGGGTAAAAGAAGACAACCATGAAAAAACAACAGAGCCACTGGCAACGTCACGAATGGCCCTCTATGGAATTCACCAGCCTCAGACCAAGCAAGTGGCCACTTCCATTTGCACCCTCCTCAGCTCCAAGATATTCCCACTAGACGGAACCCCTCTAGCGGACCCCATCCTGTTCCAGAGTGGAGGCCGAACCTTTCTGCAGCCATTTGCGGCCTTGTCCTCCGCTCTCAAACAATGGCTGAGAGCGCCCCAGTAAACCTCTCTCCTGCAACAAATTGAGTCGAACCTTCCTCCTCCTGTATCTCTTCTCCCCTGTTCCGAATACAAGAGGGTAGCAATGCGCCGTTCCCACTGGGAATCACAACTCCCCCACAGCCACTGACGAAATCAAGCCAAGGCCAAATCACCCTGGGCCAATCTTGCACTAAGACCACAAAAGGGGACAAAGAAACAAATCCAAAGAAGTAAAAAAAATCACACCTGACGACTGCCGAAGGGAATTTTCACCGAGTATTTGTTGACCGTCGAAGTGGCCACATCATCTGCCGCGCCGCCCACCACGGAGGAGTTCGACTCCAGCGCCGCGCGGAAGGGATGCCTCCTCCACTTACACTTCAGCGACGGCAACGAAGATAGAGAAAAATGTTCCGATGGAAATGGAGGAGCCGATACGCGGCGAGGCAAGGCGAGAGGGCGACTTCTGGTTCCTAGCGAATGGAAAAGGGGCAACGCTGGAGGAGGAAATGGAGAAGGATGAGAGCTCACATGGCGGATTGTAGGGTTTGCTAGCATTTTAGTAGTGAACTATCGAGAAGCAGAAAAACGGAGAGAGGCGACGAAGAAGAGGGACGATGGAGGCAGCGAGCGAGAGAGAGACGATAGAAAAACCTCGCCCGACTTTATCCAAACAGGGTAGTAATTAATAATATCTAAGATTTTAACAAAATGTTTAATTTATTTACAATTTATTTAAAAATTAAATTTTGCACTCTATTTTTCAAAATTCGTCCGAAGTAAACTAATAGCAAATAAAATGAAAATTTTTATTTGAATTAAAAAAAAACAACCATACCTAATTAAAGATTATAAATCAAATAATAACCAAACTTATTTCTATTCCAGTCTACTACTAAATACATTCTCATCCTCATTCTTATTACTATATCTTAAATTAAACACCACCTAAATCGACTTTTTATCACTTTCACTGCTACATGATTTAATTTGATAAAATATATATATCTTTAATAATTTAAAAAATAATTAAATATTCATCTTAGTGTGTGTGTATATATATATATATATATATATATATAGAATTTTATGTACATGAACCTTGGGCGACAACTGACGTGGAGGAATAACACATCACGTGTACATAAAAATGTACAGGCTAAAATTTCTCTATATATAGATAAATTTTTTCATAAAATTTAATTTCTATCTTTATGAGCTATAAAGTTTTTAATTAAATTTTTTATATTTAAATTTTGATAATATTTTTTTTCAATCCATAAAATTATTTAATTAAAGAAACAATAAAATATTTTATCTATTTCGTGCATTTTCAATTTGATAATACTTTTACAGTTTGACATTGTTACCTATAAAAAAATAATAAAAGAATAAATAAATATCAATTTTTATTTTGATTAATTAGAATGAACACCTAGATAAATAATTAAGCAAAATTAAAAATATATATATTATATAAGAGATTATTCTAAGATATTAAAAAAACCAATAATATTAAATTTTGCTACCGATCATACCAAATAAATACTATAATTAATAAAAGCCTATCAAAATTAACATTTGGTGTATAAAATCTAAATTTGAAAGTGGTCTTTTTAAAAAATTGTTGAGAATTTGATTTATGTAATAAAAAAACAGAGACAACAAATCAATTTGATGTTTAAAAAGATTAATATTCTACTTTGGGCCGAATGGATGCAAAGAACCCTTCTTTCTTTTCTTATCAAGTAAAATGAAGAAAGTGAGAAAAGAATATTATCGATAGAGAATGATGTGAGTTTCACTGACGACAAAAGTGAAAGGCAGGAGGTAACTGCCAAGGGAAGAAAAGGACGCAGGAACACCAACGAGAAATGAGAAGGATACGCAATCATCGACCAAGGTTGCACTTTTTTAAGTTAAAAAAAAATTTGATTAAGTTTTTTAAACAAGTACATAATTAAAAACTAATGATCAAAAAATTATACAATAAATAAATTTAAATTATTTTTAAAATTAAAATTAAAAATATTTTTAAAAACTAAATAAAATAATATTAAATTAAGGTCTTAATAACCTAGGCCTTAAATCGGGCATTATGTTCAACTCGTTTATATATTACTATTTTATTAAGAATATAGATTTTTTTACTAACTAATTTTTAATTAATTTGTTAAGCCCAAAAGTAAATTATGTCAATATCCTTTTTTTTCACATCAAAAATAATTTAAAATTTTATTAGTAATTTCAATCAGATATTTAGAGCTGCGTATTATTGAAAATTATTCTCATTAATCAATCTTAGATCGAGAGTTCGAGACTCAATTATGACATATTATTAGATACAAGAAATTTGGTAATAGGAATGATAATGGGGTTATGAAATTAGGGATATCAAACCTAAATTTTGATTCTGATTTCCGTCTACCAAGCATCAGGAATGAGAATGAAGCAGCTTTCATTCACATTTCAGCCTCCTAAACCGGCGTACCAAGCACCCTCTAAATTAATTTTTTTATAGGTTTGTGATATTAATTTATACATATTTATGTATTATATTATACATATGTAATGCATGTGTGTGATGACTAATTTATAAATAAAAATTACGAACTATGTTCAAGAACAATATCCACAATTATGTATTGAGCTCTTGGAATAAATAATAAACTAATATCATACCCGACCAACCAAATAAACGTATAAAAAAAATAAACAATCAAATAAACTTAATTTCGAATCTCTATAGAAACTCAAATCAAAAGATTGAATAATCATTTCGATACTTGATTTATTTTAAGTTCCATTTTTACTTGACTCGAGAACAAGATAAATTTTGACTGACTTGACGCGTTTACAAGTAAGTGCATCATCCATTCTTAGAACTTTATGTCGATAAAGACAATTTCACCTTCAATGATAATGAAATGAAATGGTACAAATTTTCTTTGTCATATTTTCTCAATAACATTGCCACATTTCTCTTTTTTTTTTTTTTTAAACATTGCCACATTAAAGCCATCATCAATAATTGCACTTTGGCACTATCAAATCAAATTAAATTTAATTGCATCCAGTTTAACCTCTTTTAAAATTTACCAAAAATTTCCTAGTCGTGACTCCTTTGGCTCATAATATTACTTTGGAGAGAATCAAACCACACATATATATAGATATATAATGAATCACTCTAACAAATCTCATAACAATTCAATCAAAAGCATAGAGAAGAAGACAGAATCGATACAAACTTAACCATAAACTCGACAAAATAAACATGTAAACAACAATAGACATCGCGGTAATCGATAGAATTACTCTTTAGAGTTTGGTGAAGGAGAAGGAGATGCAATTAGCGGCAAGGAACAAGATTGAAAGCATCAAAATTGCAGGTGATCGAACAGCGGCAGCATCTGAGGCTGTGGCCCGAGTAGCCGGAGTAGTCGTTGATCCACCCTCTACACCGTTAGTACCTGCCGTCGGAGGTGATATTGTTGTCGGAGTTTCCAATGCAGGATCAGCCGGGGCTTCCGGTGTCCCTCTAGTCGCCGGTGAAGAAGTCGGAGGCTTTGCCCCATCTGCCATAGCCATACAACAAATGAGACTCGCTTTAAATTTCATAATTAAGCACACAACATGTACAAGGAAAATGGTGACTAGAGTACTAACTGTCGCACTGGCTCACTGGTGGAGTTTGGACCTTGCAGGCACCGGGCATTGCCAAGGCCCGGGTCCGGTCGACGGTAATACCGAACGAGGAGGCACCACCGTTGAGCACCGAACAGAGGCACGCCGGCTGGGACTTGACGATGCTGGCCAGCTGCGAGCAACAGGAAGAGGAAGGCGCGGAGGTGTTGCCAGTGATGTAATTGAGGCAAGGCGCAAGGCCAATGATCGCGGAGGTGCACCCAGAAGGTTGCGCATAGGCAATTCCCATGAGCATGATCACGACGGAGACAAAGACGACAATCCCTTGGTTGCGATCCATGGTGCTGGAGTTGAAATGAGGAATGAGATTGGAGTAGTAGATCGATCGATCGATAAGGTAAGTGGTGCTGGTTCGAGCGGGGAGTTTAAATAGTTGAGCTTGGGTTCATGTGGGTGACCAACTGCTTACCTAATTTGAATTTGTCGTTACAGAAATTGGACCGGAAAGCAGGTCAACTGCCTGGACCGGTATGGATGGTTAGATTAGTTTAACGACTTAGATGCTTAAATTATATGACGATGTGGCAAATAGTCAAACGATTACATCAAAGTTTAAGTTAATATGATTGAATGAAACTAAATCTTACATCATGCTTATTTTAGAGGGTAATTTAAAAAAAAAATAATAAATAAAAAATAATAAAAGTATAGTGATGTTATAAGTATTTATCGTATTTAAATATTTAAATTCGTTTGGATCGACAGGTACTCTCTTCTGAATAATAAAAAAAATGAATTAAATAATTTCAAAATTGTGAGGGGGCAAGCATTTGGTAATTATATTGTTAATTAGTGAGCGGAGGAGGGCATCTGTCGGTGGCCGAATGGTTTCCAAATTCCACGTGCCGGTTGTAGCTAATTGAAATGATGAGTTCGCTGGCACACTCTTCGACGCCGGATCCTTGGAAGGCGGTCAAGCAATCAATCTCAAGCTGCTTGATTTATTAATTACAAAATTATCTGCTTAAAGTTCTTTTAAGTTTTAAAAACAATTATAAAGAAGATATTAATAAAAAGGAATTTTTTATTTGGTAGAATACAAATTTAAAAATATACACCCAATTTAATAGACTATTCTCAATTTACACTATATATATATATATTAATAACATTTCTTAATTTTAATTTAAAATAATTCAAAATTTTAGTTTTGGACTAAATTGGTTGGTGAGTTATAGAGAAAGAAATATTTCGGGAATATGTAGTAAAATATCAAATTTCCTATATTTAGTTTGAGAAATGATTTGTAGAGAGAAAAAAACTCAAGGAAAATCTCAATGACACTCACATAAAGTGATGAGACCCATAAAAAGTGAAAATAGTGGGCCCTATCATTATGTGAGTGTCATTGAGATTTTCATTAAGTTTTTTCTTTGAGCATATCATTGCTCATTTAGTTTATTTAAAAAAAATAAAACCTGACTAATTTATAGGTGGTAAAAATATAATAATACTCCTCCTAAATGGTTCACTAAGACTTGTCCAATAATAGAAACATAGAGATTTCAGACTCTATGTCAACTTGTATTGGGCAGCCGGTTAGAGAGAAAAGAAAGACTCGCCTAGTTTATGTGGCAAAAGACAATTTATATATATTAATATCATCGTCAATTCATCTCTGCATCAACACGGACAGGTAAATTATAGGTGACTAGTAGCCGTAGGTGTAAGTAGCCAAGACATGGGGAAGGTAAACTTAGACGTGCCGAGTTTCGAAGACTTAATGTGGAAAAAATAATTAATCAGACTGAGTAACATCGAGTTTGGGGTGACCTGTTCGGTTCCATAAAAATTTTCCACTAGCCACCAGGGTAAATCGGGAAGCGACTGACGTTCAGAAACCCAACATCCTTTAGTAATAACCCGCCTAATTTATAGGTGATAAAACGTAATAATTTTCCTCCTAGACGGTTAGGTATAATAAAATAAATCACTAAGACTTTATCCAATAATAGTAACATAGAGATTTCAGACTTATGCAGTGTTTGGGAGAGCTTCTGAAAAATGTTTTTTAGCTTCTAGCTACATAAAAGTACTTTTGAGTGTTTGTGAATGTAAGATTCTGCTTCAGCTTCTATAACTTTTACTCAAAAGTTAGAAGCAAGAATTTGATATTTTTTTCTGCTTCTGTTTTTTTATTTAAGATCTCAAATTAAAAAATAATATTTATATCCTTAATAAATTTATTATTTTACATAATTGCCATCATGTTATTAATTTAATTTCTCTTCATTAACGTTATTTCTCACATCACACCTCCTTCACAAATAAAATTTATATTTTATTATAAGTATTTATTTTTTAAAAACTATTTTATATTATAATTTATATTTTTAAAATTTTTTATACATATTTTTATATATTTATATAAATTTTATTATTTTTCATATTTATAATTTTATTAATTTTATATATTTTTTCAAATATTTATGTTATAAAAAAATTAATTTTGATATAGTATTTAAAATATTTATTAAGGATATTATTGTCATTTAACTTAAAAATTAAGTTTAGAAGTAATTATTCATCAAACACTCAAACTTTGCCTTGTATTGGCTTTTGACTTTTATTTCCAAACACTCCATACTTTAGCTTCTCACGAACTTAAGAAATAATCTCTATAAAAATCACTTTTCAAGAAGCAAAAGCTCTCCCAAACAGTGCTTAAGTATTCTGTATATCCACAACACCTCATAGACTCCCTAAGTCATTGTTCTAAACCTAGCTTTTGCACTACTTCCGGTTACAATACTTTATTTTTTCTCCATGTTACTAGGTTTCCCCATTACAAAGGTGTAGTATCCTGAAGTGGATCTCCTGTCATTAACTGATGTTGGCCAATCTACATCATTAAACACATCAATCACTCCTTTGATTAGTCTTTCTGAAAATTAGACCTTTTCGGGAGTAGTCTTCAAATATCTCAGAATTCTATAGACAACCTCAAGATGTTCTTCAAATGGTGCATGCATGAATTGTCTGAAAAAGCAATGTCTTGACGAGTATGAGATGGGTAAATCAATTTTCCAACTAACCTTTGGTATCTACTGCTATCAACAGGAACACTTACTTTTTCCCAGAGTTTTATGTTAGGGTCCATGAGGGTCTCTGTGGGTCTACAACCACTTATTCATATTTTCTCCAAGAGATCAAGGATATACTTTCGTTGAGAGACAATAACACCTTCTCTAGAGCGAGCGACTTCCGTACCAATAAAGTACCTTAATGTTCCCAAATCTTTAATCTCAAATTCAACTGCTAGGCTTTTCTTTAGTCTTTACAGTTCAATCCAAAGTTTAAAATTTTGACCCGTATCGATGTTTCAGTCCCAGACCGGAACGATACCGTTTCGGTATCGTATCGTGCCGATACCGTTTCGGTATTTTTTAAATTTATATACAGTAATTATTAGATAAATATGTTTATTGTGTAATTTAAAAATAAGCTGTAAAATGATGTTATATAAATTCTCACTTATTGAACAACTTAATATTGTTAGAAAAAACAATTCAATATAATTTGCTTTAAAGAAAAATTGATCTATCAATAACTTAAATTAAAATTGATACATCATAATATGTTACATTATTAATACCAAAAGGAGTGACATGAATCAGATGGAAGCATTGGTTCTTGTGACATTCTGCTTAGGTAACTCCATAGTTCTCCAACGCCCATATAAATAATCATCCTATGATGTGCAATATTGATATTGATTTCTCCACACGTCTATCAGCGTATTTTGATTCATCATTGGATGTTGGATTTGAACTAACACCACTGAAATCGGAACGGGTACAGGCACAAGATAAGGATAAGCATACGCCCCCAAGCTCTGGTATGCTAGATCATCATATGATGCATCATAGTTATAATAAGAAGGCTGAGAGTATGATGAACTTCGACCAAAATCAATCTCAGCTAAACTCTCCTGCATATATGCATATATTGATAATTATGAGTTTTCTTTTCTGTCACCCTTATATCAACGTTGATATTGAATAGTGTTACTTCTAGCTCCATGATCATCATCTTGAGTTGCATGTGTGTAATCTACCTCACATGTCCATGACTCCTGTGCTAGAGAAGGGGGAATATAATTTTTACCACCAAATGCATCACCACTGTCATTACTTGTATGAGTACTTGCATTACTATCAACATCACTATCCTCATTTCGAACTTCTAGTCGGACTACCGTATCAGAACGTGATGATGTTTCATCACCGTCATCATATTCTTGCTCGTCAATTGCATCGAGTGGATTTTCTCTAATTCTCGATTGACCCCTTCCCGTAAAAGCAGGAGGTTTGCCTTTTCCTTTCCTTTTAGTAAAATTTACAGGAGCTTTGCCTTTGCTTTTGCCCTTATCTTGTTGACTTTGGGGTTGGGATGTTTGAGAACGTGTAGACCGAGATCCAGAAAATCGAAATTCTTGATCAAAAGCTTCATCATCTTCTTCCTCACAGATATCTCTTCTAGCTTGTATTTTTTTCAATCTGTTGAGTAAGAAATTGAGATGGTCGTGGTGAGTCTCCAGCTTCATCAAGTAATGAATTCTCAGCCTCAACAACGCTCCACCAATCCATCATTGGATCATTCTCAGTTTGGACTAATTCAATATCAAATGGGTCTACATCACCACTCTTGTTCTTCATTCTCTTCTGTTATTGCTCTTAGTTGAAGACGCATACTATAATGAACGTAGACCAATGTTTAAATTTCGTTTCGTGCCGGGCGGAACCGGTGAAACTTACCGTTCCACCCACACACCGAAACCGGCACCGACACTCAAGTGGTTCCGAAGACCACGGACGACCTCATAGGCGTCGTGAGAGCCCTGTGATGCAGAGGATGCGTCACGCGAGGCTCGCAGCCGTTGCGAACTCGTCGTGTGAGCTTTGCGGCCGCGGCCAACTCGTCGTGCGAGGCTCGCGGCTGCAGAGGGCTCCTAGCGTGAGAGCTACCGCTGCGGTGGACTCGTCATGCAAATCTTGAGGCGGTGGCGAAGCAGTGAGTCGAAGATGGCGGTGGCGAGGTGCAGGCGGTGTAATTGCGAGAAAAGGCAAAAAAATTAGGGGGTGTTTAATTTACATATTTTTCATTTTCATTTTCATTTTCTAGAAAATGTGCATTTTCTAGAAAATAGAAAATGATAATTTGTCATTCTCTATTTTTCTAGAAA
>JBAMIE010203611.1:0-10858 GCA_037177295.1 Kaempferia parviflora
TTGTGTAACTATTGGAAACTACACATTATAACTAATCTTATCTTAAATCTTTCAAGCAAAAAAAGTGGATGAGAGACAAACCAGCGGTTCTTTAGACAAAAAAGAGGAAAAGAAAGGGAATCTCTTGGAATTTTTTTTTTTTTGCAAACTTTTATTTCTTTTAATCCATACATGCTCTTTTTTAAAGAAAGAAATATACTTTTAGTTAGGCCCGTTTGAACCAGGCCTATGGGATTTGATCACTTCTGTTTCCATTCATATGCATTCTGTCCCTCCAGTTTCCAATCATGGATGGAGTCAATATTTTTATTATAAGATTTTAGGGAATATAGGAGAATATTACACATTTTGGAAACCTTAGGCATGAAGGAGAAGCTTGAGCAAAGGGTTTGTAGCAAGGATGAGAGGGTAGAGGGTGAGAACTTGAGGAATTGACGGGGTTCGAGAATCCTGCAAACCTTATAAGGAAGAGGAAATATAACAAATACCAAACTGGACAATTGAGAGGATAAGGCTTGGGATTTGAGGCGTTGAGGATAGGAACAGTGCTCTGCAAGGAGATGGAGGCATGACTAAAGAGAAAGCATGGAGGTCCTAAATGGTGCTTGTCATAAAAGAGGAGAGGAGATAGGTAAATGGGCTGAGAGAAGGGAGCCATTCCGCATCATGTATAGAAAGCAGCCCCTCCATGCATTGAAGAAAGCTATATTGAAGCTAAGCAAGGAGGAAGATAATCCAACGTGGAAGCCAGCTTCTCTCTATTTCCAACCTACAGAGATATTGTGGTGTAGGAAGGAATGTTGCTTCCTAGAATTCTGAGTGCTTTGTCATTGTAACAGTAGTTTAGTGCTACTTCTAGAAGGGAAAAAAATATAGAAGAAAATAAGGATTATGATGGTGGACAAGAGTGAAAGGTTGAAGAGGAAAGAAAATTAAGGTTTATAGAGGAAAGGGAGATGAGGAGGAAAAAGGAAATATGACTTTGTCAGCAACGGAGGATGGCCATGTTGTCATACTAACTTTGCGGACTTCCCCTTTGGTCATTGAAGAAGGAAAACCTGATCTTTAGAGTGGAGCACACTGCAATGCTAAGTTGAGAAGGATAAGAAATTGTGTATCTATAGTTTTTAGATACAACTAATTCTATCTGAATCTAAGCATAAGAAATGGTAGGTCTTACACTAGGTTGCAATATTGTAATCTAACATATAACTGTTGTAATTTTTGAATTTGCTATATTTGCCGACCCTAAAGTTTAAACCATATTATTTATGATCTTAAAGTCTCAACACAGGAATGTTCTTGGTCTAGTCATGGCCCAAGATCATACTGGTACAAACTCATTGATATATCACAGCCCCCAATGTATTTTTAATGAAAACAAACATTAAGATTCTACCAGATATATCAAATCTCTCGAGTCTTGATCAAATAATGTATCTGAGCCATTATTAATTTATTTTTCATGGATTAAATAACCTAATGGTTCTTGACTTCAAATAAAAATGAGAATACTAATAAAAAAACAGATTTATGCATCTTAGCCTCAATTAATGAAAAATTAACTGGGTTATTTTTGTTTGATCAACAACCACAACGCTAAAAAGAAGAGTAGTTCGGTGCACAAAGCTTCGGGAATGATCTATCGCAACCTTACCCTCGTGTCTGCGATTTGAACCACACAACAACAACTTTACTTATGTGCTAAGGCTCCCCATCTAATATCACAACTCTTATACTTCATAATTTACATCTAATATCTCTTGACGATAGGTGAAATTTTTCTCCAGTTCTTTCTCTCAGCTCTTTTGAATCCGTTGTCACTAATCTGTCTGTTCATACTACTCATTGGTGAGTGGGAACGATGAACCACAAGTGACGTGTAATGGGCCATGAGCACTAGTTTAGGTTAATGTTTCTAACAACATGTGATGATCTATACCCTTCAATTCTTCCCATTTCATTGAGCACTGCTGTCTTCTAATTCTGAAATCCAATTTGAATCTGCTAATGTTTCTTCACTAATCTGATGTCTTTAGGTCTCCCTTTATTTTCATAGTTTCTTGAGTTCATGAAAAATAAATGTAAAGGAAATTGCAAGTAAAATATCATAATTTGATTGAAATTTATTATTCTGTGAAAATAATTACTTGTTTTTGTATTTTTATGTACTTTATGTTAGTTGTATACATTATTTTAGTAGTCATCATAATATAATTAGTATTTTTTCTTATATTATCAGTCATATTTTTGTTATAATTTTTATGGTTTACGGAGGCAATCTTTCTGGAGATATGCGTTCATACTAAATATCAGGTCATGTTCAAACTAATGACACAGCATATTTTATTTTTTTTTTTGTAAAATCTGTGCATGCTTTATGGACAAAAGAGTTGATACATATGATAAGCCGTGAAAATTAAATGAAAAGATTTAAGGATTTTGCATGATGTAAAATTCCTAAAAAGGTTTACAATAGAAAAACAGATTGTTCTGTGTCTATTTCCTTTTGATTAGTCACACTGTCTATGCTAAGCTTATTTTTTAGGGAAAGATGCCCATGGCAATGCTGAAACAGGCTTTAGTCTTATACTATCCGCAGTGGAGTTTCTAGATAGTCGGTGCTTACAGCTCTATGTTTAATGCAAGTTTTCTTTATGCTATTGGCTTATTCATTTGTTGTCAGTTATTTGTGAACTTCTGTTTGCCAGTCAGTTTTTATGCATTATTTGCAATCTATAATTTACTCAATTAATTTTTCTCAGGGTTCCATTGAATCATTATCTATTGGAGAAATTAAACTCAGTTTTCGCAAATCACTTGTCAAGCTGGGATTTGGTTTTATATCTAGGGATCCCAAACTTCAATTGTTGATATCTGATATTGAAGTTGTAATAAGACCTTCCCTGCAAAGCAAAAAAGTAAATAATGCTAGCAGGGTGGAGAAACCTCGATCTGCTGGAAGAGGGAAGTGGATGTTGCTAAGTAGCATTGCTAGATTTCTTTCGGTTTCAGTGACAGATTTCATTGTTAAGGTATGTCTTTTTTGGAAAATGAATGTCTAGTTGTACTGTAGAATTGATGTTTATACACAATGTCACAAACTATTTTAAATAACTTTCTGTTAATTGGAATTAATGAAGCCATAAGGTTTTAATTGCTTCTAGGACTTGAGTGAAATTCTCCTGGAAAAGAGCATTATTTTCCTTTTAGGCTGTATTTACTTAGAGAGATGGAGAAAGAGGGGACTGAAAATAGTGGGAAGAGAAAGACGGGAAAAAGAATCACCTTATGCTGTGGAAATGATGTAATGCAGGAAACATGCCAATCCCGTGTTGGTGATTGGTGGGCGTCCCTTTACTCCTCTCCCATTTTTTTGCATATTTATCTATTTTTTGTGCCCTATATTTGGGCAACAAAAGCTGATAATAAGTAGTCTCTTTTCCTTTGTTATTCTCTCTGTCCAAGTAAACAACTGGACTTGTTATTTTCCTGTTGTTTCCCTCATTTTTTCTTTCTTTCTTTATTTTAAGTCAACAATTTGTTTTTTTACCATTCTCAACTAGGTGTTAAAGCAGATAATGTAGGTTCTTTTATTTTTTTTTGGAAAATCTTTCTAGTTTTAATTTTCCTTTCCATAAAAAAGGAGAAATGTTCATCAAAATGTGTTTCATGGTAAATTTTCAAACATATGTAATATATATATGGAGAGAGGAGTAAAAAGAATGGTGGCAAATGATTTTTGTACTGTTCTTTTCATTTTCCAGATTAAATTTTCCAGGTAGCAAGTTCACTAGATTTTACTGTTATACTTTCTCTTTCACGTCATTCCCTCCACACCATCAATATCCTCAGTATTTCCTGTACCACTCTTTATCAGTATCTTCCACTACAATCCCTTTGTTGTAGATGCTTCATGCTTCTCAACTAGGTGCTAAAGCTGATAATGTAGGTTCTTTTATTTTTTTTGGAAAATCTTTCTAGTTTTAATTTTCCTTTTCTTAAAAAGGAGAGATGTTCATCAAATGTGTTTCATAGTAAATTTTCAAAAATATGTAGTATATATATGGAGAGAGGAGTAAAAAGAATGGTGGCAAATGATTTTCTTATTGTTCTTTTCATTTTCCAGATTAAATTTTCCAGGAAGCAAATTCACTAGATTTTACTGTTGAACTTTCTCTTTCACTTCATCCCCTCCACACCATCAATATCCTCAGCATTTCCTGTACCACTCTTTATCGGTATCTTGCACTACAATCCCTTTGTTGTAGATGCTTCATGCTTGTCACAAACCTTTCATTCACTAGCTAGTTGGAATAAGACAAAGGTGATACAGCTTCACAACAACGAACATTGGTGTGAGATTTTTCATCTTAGCCTCCAGTTATTAGATTCTTCTGCCCCTTATATTTGGTATATGTGGCAACGTATAAGGGATGCTGTGATCCTACTCTTGATTGGTACCTTCTTCACCTTGTCCATTTGCATCAAGCGGTAAAATGACCTTTCCCATTACAGGCCAATCTCCACTACTGCCTTCTCTTTCTGGTGATTAAAGGTTATCATTGCCCTCCAAAAGTCACTTCTTTGGCTGTAAGGTTTCAATACGTTAAAGCATAAAAAGGAGAGAGGAAGTAGGAAACCAGCGAGAACCAACCCATGAGAGGTTTTTTTTTGAGTGCCAGCCATGGTCCTCTATGCTCATGACTGCCAAGCTCAAGTGTCAACCTGGAAAAGCAAGACCAGGCCCATTTTAACAAGGGACATCTATACATTTTGAAAAAAAGTAGGTTTAGTATAAAAATGGAGAGACTAGAAAAGGTTGGATTGGGAAAAAAAAAGTTACAGCAATGGAAAAAGATAAGCCAAGTTTGAGAATAGAAAATTACAGGTTCTAGAAAAATGGGGGTGGCTACGGTTTAAAGGGAATAAATAATAGACCTGAAGTATTATAATTCACCATTTACATCTCAAGTTTACACATTGCTGATTCATTGTTTCACCCGCAATTTTCATCCTCCATTAAATTTTGATACACTGTGTGCTGCTTGATTTAAGGTGAGATTATTTCAGTTTTCTCTTCCATCTTCTCTATTTTCTTGAAGTCAGTATCAGATGCTTTTTTCCTTTCTTCTGACATCTCTTTTTCTTGGGGTAAAATAAGATAACCAAAAATTTAATTTGCACTTCTCCTCTTTGAAAGTAAATGGTGGAATTCTAATATCATCACTCTTGATAGTGCAATCTCAATAAATTGATTAGTCATTGTTCCCTTCTAGTATCTTCTTTTTTTCCTTATCTAAAGTAAAGGTCAAGATTTAATCTGCTCTCCTTTTAACATTTTCTGCTTGTATCTTAAATTAATTTCATATTTTGCCATGTGATTTCAACATATTTTTATGTCAGAGTAGATATTAAAATCCTAACTGTAATCTGCCTTTTGTTTTTTTTTTACTTCACGATTTCTCTATATTCACAAACTTTAGTTTTCCATAAAATTTGTGGTTGGAGGCGTATTTATGGATGAAGATCATACTTAACCTCTATTACTTTGACTTGGATACGAGTGTTTTGAAAGAAGTGGATGTAAATATCTGTCACAATTATTTTTAAAATTTTGTACATAGGCGAATAGGATATTGAGTGCCCCTTGGAGTGTTGCTGCTTGACTGTCGGTATTCAACATGGATAATATTGTGTTTAACTACCAGATGCTGCAATAATATTGTTTTTATCAAGTAATGTTGGGCTTGTTTGTTTTGCAGAAAAAAATTTCTATGGGTAACATGTTTTCCTAGGAAAATTTTCACAAAGGAACCTTTTATTGGGAACCATTTTCCCTGTTGTTTGGTGGTACATGACAAAACATTCTAGCTTCTTAACCCATATAGTTGTCCCATCCTTGCAGTGCCACAACCTCAAACTTTTCTTTGTCACCCTAGAATGCTTCCTTGCTGCCAATCTTGGTCATACTGAGCCTCCCATCTCAAATGTGCTTATTTTGGCCGTTAAATGCACTCAGGAAACCAACACTATGGGCGTCTTGAGCAAGAACAACTATCCCTCATTGTTGGAGCAATTCCTAATGTTGATCGTTAAGGAAATGATGTCGTAGATGCCATCAATGCTTTTTGGGGTGTTGCCATTCCTCTGTGGAGGTGCCACCAACTCTTTAGGAGTCACCAATCCCCCATGAGAGTTTTGACCTATCATCAACAGAGGTACCATCAATGCTCCATGAGTTGAGGAACTGATGCTGGAGATGCTGCCGACATCTGTGGGAGCTAGGAGGTGTTGTCATGGCACCAATGCTCCATGGGAGTTGTTGCATTTGGTTGATGAGTGTTCATGGGAGAAGATGTGAACGGTGGAAATTACCTGGAACTGATGGCTTGTGGCGTGAGGTAGATGAAGGCAAGAGGGAAGGAAAATAGAGGGAGAAAAGAAACGAGAGAGATCAAGTAGGTTTCGGTAAAGTGATTCCTTTCATTTTGAGCTAAAGTTACACACAGAGAAAACCCTCTTCTTGTCCATTGACCAAGTTAAAATTTTCAGCTGGCTATGAATTTATGGTGCTCCAAACAGTGGAAAATGAAGAAAAAGATTTTACGAGAACCAAATGGACCCTTGGCCAGTCTTGTTTTCTATTTGTAGGATGTTTTTTATTTTCTACTGCAAGCTATTGGTTAATATCTATGATCCAGTTTCATCATGATCTTTAGATTAAATATTTATACGGGTTTTAGAAACTTAGAATATCTAAGTTTAGTCTTGTATGGATATATAGTCTTTAGGTGACACAAGAGTGTAGCTGCCCGCCTTTGTTGGATGATCCAATTTTGTCTAAATTTAGGTGTATTGGATTATTCATTTAACTATTATTAGAGTAAGTAGCAGTTTCTTCGTAAGATATTTCAGCTTAGAAGTTGAATACATTGCTTCATTACTGGACACCCTTCCGCATGCACAGCATCGACGTCAACATCAACCAGCCTTGTTAATTACAACTATTTAGGGTCAGATTGCTTACATTAATCATATCCCTCAATTGAATCTACCACATCCACCAATTGAATTTTTATTGCTGTTTAATCATGGAGATGATTTTTCATTGACTCTGTGTCCTACATGAAACTGATGATAAAGTTTAGCCAGAATTTATATATTTCGTTGATATAAACAGGTTTCTTATTTTTGTCTTAAAATTTTTATTTATCTTTGTCCATATAGGGGGGGACTAATATGGTTTTGTGGTTCTGATTTTCCAATGGTATAGGTGCCAAAAGCAATCATTGACGTCAAAGAACTTAACTTGGACATTTCTAGAGAAGAACCAAATCAGATTCTTCGTGTCAAATTGCACCTTGTACCATTTATGGTTCATTTAGGCGATCCATGTCTCAGTATTGACAATACTTTAACTTCTAATCAAAAGGAATGTTTGCAAGATGAACAATCATTTTCTTCTGTTATGGAGAAGAACTCTTTTATTTGTGAGGACTTGTTAGTGGCTTGTGATTTTGGTCATGACAGGTACGTCCTACTTTAAGCAAGTTATTCGCCTTTGTCAGTTACCTAATTAATTATTAATCAGATATATAGGTTACTCAATATTAACTTGATTTTAGTACTGACATTCTATGATAAATAAACACACTGTTACAGTCCGATTCCTATTCTTTTATGTTTCATAAGTTGCAGAGCTGCTTGCTGTGAACTTTGGATTTCTAGGCCAAACATGTAACTTAAAAAACATTACATTAACATATGCCAGTTCCAAAATAAGTTGTTATATAACTATCTTACAACAGTTTTGCCTAGTACATTTTGAAGATACCAAATATCCTACACTCATTCTTCAAAATATTTGTGAACATTAACATTCTATAATGAAAACCAACACTCAATCGTGTGATAAAAACAAGACTCATATTTGTCTGTTTGACATAGGGAGAAAGGTGTCAAAGTCAGCGATCTGGACATGGTATGTGGAGATGTTTCAGTTAATGTTAATGAAGATCTCTTTAAAAGAAAAGATAAAAATCTGGAACTGTTATATGACACTGCAACTGAGGGTGCTACATCAACTCTGATTTCCGAAATATCTGAAAAAAACAAGTCCACCCCTTCCCTAAAGAGGCATATTTTTGCTTTTCCTGAAAAGGTTTGCATCTTCTGAAGGGATTATCATTTTTACTTTTGTGTAATACGCCTCTGAAGTGATTATTTTCTTTTAAGTAGCTTTTTTACTATATCAAGATTTACCTATCTCTGTTATCATCAAATCAATACAGAATGTTGTTCTTGATGTTCAAAAGAATGTCAGGTGATCTTGCTTCAACTTTTTATCTTTTTAAAGTTGACATGTTGTTTGTGACTACTTGCACTATATGTTTGACACCTATCTCTTGAGCTATACTATTCATTAGGCTATATGTATAAGATGTATCATGGTATTCTTTAATTGCATTAACAAATTTGTGAAATATTATATTTCTAGCTATCACACATCAACATAACTCCAAATAGGTTTCATTGTTTTTTGGATGATATGAGTTATGTCTTGGTCTCCTCTACTTGTTTATCTAAAATACTAACAATTTTATACGCAATCATAGTTAGATGTCATACTTATTATTTGCTGCATTTGGTGGTATTTGATTGAAATGATTTTTTTTTTTTTTTTTTTATGATGGTTTTCTTCTCCTTTGCGTTGGCATATTAATTCTGGTCTACTTGTTAGCATCGTTTGGGAAGGCCATCAGATCAATATTGCTAATATTTACCTTATGCCTTTATCCAGTAGAAGGAAAGCAATCACCAATACCACCTCGTGATTAAGAAATACAAACATTTGCACTCCTTAATATTGGTTCAACAGTTTGAATCACCTCCACTATCACTAATTGAGATTTTTCTAGCAGCAACAATTGTACACATTTGTTGCTCATAATCATATTTTTTTCAGGTGGCACAAAGAGCAGTTGGGCCATGTGCGATATGATTGCCACAACTTTGAATAGATAGGATCTTTAGAAGCTTTCCTACCAAACTCTTATGTTGTTTCTGTTGGTATTTGACATTCTTTTTGGCATCAAAGTTTCTCTTTCATTCTATGTGGAATTTCTTGATGAAATTTTCAACACTTTGGGACATGCGAGCATCCATTAGCAAGTTGTTACTTGAGATGTGTGATCCCATCTTCATGTCCAATAATATCACAATATAAAATAATGTTAGTGGAATCAATTCCTTAAGCTACACACGTGTCTCTATTCTGAGTCATACTGCTTATTTTTTTGTTGTTAGTTGTGTATGTACACATTGCTGATACTAGATGCGAGATGACCAGAAGCTAGACGTGGGTGGGTAAGCAGCAATTGTACTTGCAATTACAATCCTAATCTACTTTTGATACAAATTTAGCAAGGTCATGCAAGATTAGTGCAGTTGAAAAAAAAAAGAAACATTAAAGCATGCACATCACAATTCCTAACACCTTCATTTATGTAGTTCAGAACCCTTCTTTCTATTGCACCACTTATGATTCATTAGTGATTCACTCTCAAGAAGCCACTATCTTTCTCCTTCTCAGCGAACTACTGGAGTTGGAGAAACCTCTTGCAACCCTCTTACAACATACAAGGTTTACAAGAAAATACAAGAGGGAAGGCTAAAGATCATGGAGAGACTCTAATAAAATTTGACTAACTCTATTTTGCCAACCTTGAAGCTTCCATTGAGCTCCCTTTTATTGTCTTCAACCACTTTTTATTTCACTTGTGTTAGGACCGATTCCGGAGCTAGAGGGGGGGGGGGTTGAATGGCTCCGGTTGCTTCGTCTTCAAGGATTTTGTAGCGGAATAAACTCGACGCAACCAACCAAACGCTAACACGAGGATTTACTTGGTATCCACCTCACAAGAGGTGACTAGTCCAAGGATCCACACACGCACGCACCCTCCACTAATAAAAACACTCCTTCTTGGTGACTCAACGGAGGCGGAGAAGCCTCGTACAAACTCTCTTACAAATACAACTCAAAATAAGAGAGAAATACACAAATACAATGAAATAACCTTCTTCTTGTTAGCTCTTGAGTTGCTTGCCATTATTCTTTGAAGTCTTGAAAATGCAGCAGCACCTCGTCTGAGAAACCTTAAAGAATCGCCGGAGAAGAGAGGTGGAGGAGAAGAGCATTTGCATAGCAATCGATCAACTGATCGATTGTCACGTCATTAGTTCTCTCACGCGTCGTGAGAGAACCGCACCCCAATCGATCAACAGATCGATTGGGAGCAGCTGGATCGATCAGCTAATCGATCCAACTGCGTTTTGTGAATCTCCACAAAAGCGCGATCATGGCACGCCAATCGATCAGCTGATCTTGACTCACTCATGTCCAGCTCAACATCCGGTCAACCATGACCTGTTGAGTCTCCTCGTGCCTAGCATCTGGTCGACCGTGACCTGTTAGCACTCGTCACCAAGTGTCTCATCAATCCTTTGATCGATTTGGATTTTCCAACACATGCCAAGTATCCCGTCAACCCTTTGACCTACTAGGACTTTCATCTCATGCCAAGTGTCTAGTCAACCTTGACCCACTTGGATTTTCCAACACTAGATGTCCGGTCATCCGTGACCTATCTGGATTTTCATTGTCTGGCTTCACTCACCAGGACCAGACTTCACTCACTTGGATTTCCCAACTGCCCGGCTTCATTCACTGGGACTTTCCAACTGCTCGACTTCACGCGTCAGGACTTTCACGCTGCCTGACTGATACACCCACAAGTGTATGGAAATATCGAAGTAATATAAAAGATTTATCGTATCCACAGGGAAGTGATATCTC
>JBAMIE010203622.1:0-10857 GCA_037177295.1 Kaempferia parviflora
AAATCAATCAGTAATTAATGAAATGATACATCTAATCATATAGAATATTGTAAAATATCATATCATATCTTTCCATATTTTTCTAGTATCTTTCTTTCCTTTTTTTGATTGAATGCTCAATCACTAGCAAATCACTATTGATTTGGTGCCTTAAATCTCACATGTTTAATTTAAATTATTGTTGCATGGTGCTTCCACGTAAGAGAATAGAATGCCAATATAAGACAATATGAGTGGCTTAGGAATTTCAACTAACTGGACACCAATCGCCATTGACCTTTTGCTTGTAGTCTTGTACCTTCTCAATAAGTTGTGTAGACTCTAGTTTTTTGTTTTTTTTTGTTTTTGATTTTGAGCCTATCAAGTTCTGTAATTGGACAAGAAGTAATGAGAAACATGGGAAATGAAATGAGATTGTTGAGAGGATCAAGTTCACTAACACCAATCACACATATTTGTGTAATGATAAGTGGTAATTGAGGTTGGCCTTTCTTATTTTTATATTATAGACTTAATAGTGGGGAAGTTAACTATCATATTGGAAGCCCAAAGAACACTCTAACACCACATATATATAACTAGGGACAAATAAACTCATGAGATTGGAGACACATTTTCATAGGCCCTATAAATATAACTTGCTACAATGGAAGAATGATCTTTGAGTATCTTCTTTAATGCCATTGACCTATGACATCTGTTGGGACCTTCTGGAGTTAGAGGGGGGGTGAATGGCTTCGTTAGCTTCGTCGATGAGATGATTTGTAGCTGAAAAACACGATGCGAACTACACGCAATGCTAACACATAGATTTACTTACTATCACCTCAAGAAAAGATGACTAATCCAAAGATCCACATAACACACACTCTCCACTAATTAAGAAACTCCTTCTCGGACAATCGGAGGTGGAGAAACCTTGTACAAGCCTCACAACAAGAGTACAACTCAAAGCAAGAAGTAAATACAAAAATGCAAATGAAAACCTTCTTCTTGGTTGATCTCTTGTTGATGAAGATGCCTCTGAACTAGTTGGAAAGTGCAGCAACACTTGTCTTCCAAGCTCGAAGTCCGGCGGAGAGGGATCGTGAGAGATGCAGTCAAGAGAGCTCAAAGCAGCATCGCAGTGATCGCACTTTTGAACCTGTCTGTGTGTAACAGTAGGATTCTAATCGATCAACTGATTGATTGGGAAGCTAGATCGATCAACTAATCGATCCGGAGAGCTTCTATGCTCTTGCGAGACCTGCAGAATCGATTGACCAATCGATTCCACCTTTACTGTGTCATCGTGAGAAGACACTCCCAATCGATCACCTGATCGATTGGCCAAGCTGGATCGATCCAGCCACCTAGTGTTCTCTCACAATTTCGCGAGAGAACGGTTGCCAATCGATCAACGGATCGATTATACTTGGCTTAATCGATCAATTGATCGATTGGCCAAATCTAAACTTGTTAATCTCAAATTTAGATTACCTTGCCTAACATCCGGTTAACCGAGAACTGTTGGAAAATTCCACATTGCCTAGCATCCGGTCATCCTTGACCTGCTAGAATTTTGTCACCAATTGTCCGTTCAATCCTTTGACCCACTTGGACTTTTCTCTATGTGCAGTGTCCCGTTAACCTTGACCCACTTGGACTTACCGAATATAGATGTCCGATCAACCTTACCCACCTGGATTTCCATTGTCTGGTTTCACTCACCAGGACTTTCATTGTCTCCTAGCTTCACTCAATAGCACTTTTACCGAGCTTTACTCACCTGTATTTCCAACTGCCTGGCTTCATTTATTAGGGCTTTCACTAGACTTCACTCACCTGGATTTTCCATCTGCCTGGCTTCACTCACCATGACATTTCAAACCAAATGTCCGGTCAACACTGACCCACTTCGACTTTTATCTTCTGTCAACCTTTCAGTTAGACTTGTCCTTCCCTAACCTCCAGTTAGGACTTTTTTAGTCAAGTATCCGATAAACCTTTACCTACTTGACTTTTGTTTGACAATTTCTTAAATGGTCAATTGCACATACAATCTCCCTTTATTGTCAAACATCGAAACTTAAGCTCAAATCAATTCAAGCTTAGTCAAATGGAACAATTGCTCTAACAATCTCCTCGTACATTGTCAAACATTGAAACTCAAGCATCATGACTCAAGTTTGAGCCAACTCAAGCTTAGTCAATCTGGTCAATCTTGACGGGGAAATTGCGCCAACAACATCCTCTACCAATGTAGCTTTAATCCTAAGCAACTTTTGGGAGGTAATGACAAAAGAAGCTACTATCTTCATCCCAACCATGCCTTATTTGTTGGTATAACAAGTTCTTCATTGTGGTTAGGCTTAACCATGTTTTGATGTGTGAGCGATACATCTTAAGTTACATGCGTAGTTGATATGGTGCACGAAGTGTGCACTACTTAAATGTGTTGAAGTGGAAGATCACAGATTAGCCTTGGGATGATAAACCTTGGATCGAGTGAGTTATGTGAAGCTTTAGACTCGAGATGATCATCAAACTTAGAGGAAGACACTTGAAGATATGTGATATGTGTACTTTTGATTGTGTTATATGTTGATGAATGTAATAATGGGTGATTTCCTAGGTATGATATAGTCAACTAAAAGGGATCTAGTTGATTGAACTAAGAATAAAATGTTTCTATTCATTGGCTAATCCACTTGCCTCTTGGCAACTGACTATTCAGTAGTGCTGTTCTAGGATGGAGGGTATCCATCCCAAGTATTTCTTGATTTAGGGCAATCTAGATCATGATTTGTTGATTTAGGGCGATCTAGATTAAATGTTGTGTGCTAATTGTAGTTGAGGGTTAAATCGAGTGCTTCATAGTTTGTTGTTGCATTGAGTTCTAGCAACATCCCTCATCCTTGTGAAGGATTACCCCATTGCCTCATTTAAATGGGTGCGTTATAGGTCATGGAGTGGGAGTGGGTCTCTAAACCACGTTATATTCCCTTATTAGTGTTTGTTGCATTTCCACTGCATATATATTTGACACTTTGATCATCACACATGCTCACTCAGATCATTTTATTTGTTTGATAATTTGGTACTGCTTTACAATTAGATCTTATTTTTGTGCTGACTTCACTTATATTTCTTAAGATTGCCGAGGCTCTTTTTGAAATTACACTTCCAAGATTTTCTGGGGATTTACTTCCAAAATCTGATGCTGGAATTGTTCTAGCCATTGCTGATAGGTAGCTATCCTTCATCATTGTCAATTTTTTGTAGTATGGTTGATGTTTTATTCCCTTCTATATGGTGTGATTATGTTAGTGCCACGAAATGCATATAAATTCCTTCACATTGAATGTGGAATAGCTAACCACTTGTATTTTTTTTGTTTGTTCTGAGCAAGGTTTTGTTTTGTTTTTGTTCTGAGCAAGATTTGTACACCATTAGGTTTTGTTCAACAGGGCATAGCTTAGCATTTTGTCCATTGATCAAAATAAGAGCAATGATGACCCAATAAATTTCCAGACAAGGCCTTATTCACTAACATTTACTGCCTAGACTCGTATAACAATCTTTTGGCTTGCACTTGCTGAGGCTGAGAGAACCTTGCCCATGAATAATTAACCAGGAAAGAAATTGGTTTTTCTGGGAGAAGGGAGGTTAGAGCACAAGGCCGAAATGGCTAAGCAAAGACAGTAGATGAAAAAAGATGATATGTGCATGAAATGAGAACAATTACAATTGTAAACTTGATTGGTCAAAACAAGATATTTATAAAGTTGTGAACATCATATACTCTTGTTTTTGTAATTTAGACGTCCGGACTAATTTTGGAGGTAAACAACCTTCTCCTGGTTCACCTACCGGATAAATCTGGATTACAACTTATATGTACTTAGAAGCTGACATTTAGAATATTCACACGACTTATGAACATCATATACTTAATAGGCTGTAAATTATAACAGTATAGTACCTATATGGTTGATTAATTATAAATTATGGTTTCATTATAACTCTATATCATATGGTATATATATGATCGACTTGGTTAACAACAATGAAACGACATAAAATTAATTTAAATATGGACGAGAATATAGTAATGAATTGAGCCCAATGATGTAGGTGGATCCATATAGCCGTCCTACTTAGTGGGATAAAGATTTTGGTTGTTATATATGGTATGTATGTGATTAATATATAGTTAAAGTATATATTACTTATATAATTGATATTTACTTTATTTATATATTATCTAGTTATAAGTTTGATAAATAACTTTTAATTCAGTCGTCTAATAACTTTTAATTCAGTCATCTAAACAGACGTCACTGGGAATACCTCGTGAGCCATTTGGTTCCCATAATATCTTCACCTTGATAATCAAGAAAGATCTTTTTTTTGGATGGCCTTGTCTTCTCCAATTTAACTGTCCCTTTGTGAAGTTCCATTTTTGAGAGTTTGATTTTTGATATTACTTTATTAATATACTATGTAGTTATAGATTTATAATTGATAAATAACTTTTAATTCAGTAATCTGAGCAGATTCCACTTGGAATACCTAGTGAGTCATTTGGTTTCCACAATATCTGCACCTTGAAAGTTAAGAAAGGTCTTTATATTTGAATGGCCTCATCTTCCTCCATTTTTACTTGTGTCCCTTTGCAAAGTTCCATTCGTGGGAATCTGAATTTAAGTATGCAGATTTTATGTTCCTTTATTAAGCTTGAAGATAATGATGTACTCCATGAACAAAATCTTGAATTTCAGAATTATATCTTCCAAATGATAACTCCAACAAATTTGGGATGTTTTGATCATTCCAGTTCCAGTACAACCTTCAACAGTTTCAGATGTGTGTATGGTTTTCTCTTTTGTCCAGAGAAAACTATAATACGAATTCAATGGTTGATTATTAGCAACAACTCCGCCTTTCCATGCTTCAAATACATTCCTTTCCAAAGGAAAGGTAGCACCTAAGAATTGGTAGGATTATCAACATCCATCTTTTGATCAAAGTAAAAAATGCTCCTCATTTATGGGATGTTTTTGCTCAAAGAAGCCTTGATCGGTGCAGGTGTAGTAACCTTATGTGTATACCGCAATTCAAATTAGAAAGTGGCCACTATTCTGAATGAATCACTCCTCCCTTTTTCAGCTGTTAAGGAACCTAGTACTATACATATATCAACTTCTCAAATGGCTATCCATGGTAAACTAGAAAATTTGAGGGTTTTCCACATCTACTAATTGTGTTGTGTAAAAATGAATCGTAATATATCACTTTTGGGATGCTCGCCATTATTACCTCATATTTTCATTGTTGTCCGGGTTGAACAAAATCTTGAATTTGAAGTACTTGTTCACTTCCTATGTGAAAACTATGGTCTCACAGCTTTGGATCAGTTATAAATGAAGAGTTTGCTTTAGGAGTTAACTTCTTCGAGAATATTCTAACATGTAGGTGAAAATGATTCCTCCTTTTGCCTCTTAACATCGGGATCAACGATAATTCCAGTAGCTGGAGATATAACCTTCATTCCTGGATAGAAATATCTTGGTGCTAATTCTTGGATGGTTGTGTCATTATTCAAATAAAATTATCTCATTGCCGAGATTACGATGAATAATCTTTGATGGATTTGGTTGTTTCATCTTGTAAATATTGTTGCGACTTAATTTGGTGCATCTACTGCTGATGCTAGCTCTCTGCCTCTGTCTGCTTCAGACTGGACAGTCTTGTTGGCCTATTTGGTTCTGGATGTCAGCCAAGTTCAACAAATGATCCCTTCGGTTTGAGAAGAGTGTCTTATGGACTAGTAAGTCACGCCGTTGCATTTGTTACTTTCAAAACAAATTCTTAGCTCTGCATCCTTCATTTTCAGGTTCAGATACTAGTGGAGAATAACAAGGATTTGTCCTTGAAAGAGGCTTTGACATTAGTGGCTGATGTCCAACCCATAGAAATTAGTGCTAGTGTTATTGACGATGTGAGTTTTGTGTCACCAAATACCTTTTTGTTAAGCATATTTCTTTTATTTTCTCCAAATTTGTTGCTTCACTACTTTTCAGGTAACAAAATTTGTTACTAGAAGGTTGGAACAACTATTGGTATGCATCAGTTCCACATGAACTTCTTTCTGATTTAGTTGAATGCTTTTTAATCTTCAATCCTTATTCTTAGATCAATTTTATTTACTAACTTATTGGTTTCTATTTTTCCATGCCCTAGCGGTTCCTTTCCCATGGATGTGATGGGATCCACTTGTCATCACAACAATTTTATCTACATTCTTTGCTTGTCATTGATTTACATGACAAGGGTGTTATAGAATGCAGGTGGCATGGCACAACTTAGCTTTCATCTACCCATGGTTTAAATCTCATACTGCGTTAGATGACACAGTTAAAATATATTATTCTGGTAAATTAATGAAACTTGATACTATTTGACACAGATAATCTATCCTATGGTGTTGTGCCAATCATGAGCATCATGCCATATTGACATTCGACACCCTTGGCACATTACAAAATATGTCAAAGATTATTATTATTATTTTGTTTTTTTTTTTGGGTGGGGGGGAGTGTCTCCAAAATCTTGTGGGCAAACAATCCACGCAAGGACAGCCACACAAGGTGACATCACATGACCCACAAAACCTCATAACCCCTTGCGGCAAACCCAACCACACAAGGAGACATCATTCACCACACACATGACCCACAAAACATCATACCCTTTGCGGGCAAATATGACCACACAAGGAGACATACTACACCACACAACTTAAACACATCATAACAAGTACCAACTCTAAACATCTACAAATCGAAACACGTGCATCTAAATTTTCCGGAACAACCCTGCCACACACGGTGCTTCCCCTTCAAACCAGTTTTTGTTCCGTGCTTGCCACAAGAGGTAAACCATGCAAGAAACCGCCAAGTAGCGCGCCTTCATTAGCTTACCATTGCCTCGGCCCTAAATAGCCACTGAACAGAATTGATTTGATGCCGAAATCCCAGCCAACATCTCACCTTATCCCACAGCTCCCTTGTGACCGAGCAGTGAAAATAAATGTGGTCGTTGGACTGGTCTTGTTGTTTGCGTAAGGAACATATTTTGTACGCCTCATAAGTCCTCGTGTCTGTCCTCAACCGTCCATGAGCAAGTAACCACCAAGTAAACCAATGCTTAGGCATTAATCCAGCCCTGCACACAACCGGTGCCCAAAACAACCTTCACCGCGCACTGTCTGAACAGTTCTTACACATTAGCCACCCCTTTCTTTTCCGCTACAAACTATTCAATTAACTTCATGCTCACAACACCTTGACTCCCCAATTTTCGCAATAGATCATCTATGAGATAACCTCTTCATCAATGGAGAATCTGATGCCTTACCACACCATTGCCAAAAATCTGCACTGTAGTGGTGCTGTACCCATCTTACCCATAACGAGTCCATCTTACTTTTGATGTTCCATAGCGTCCAACACAATAATGCATTATTCCAAGCATGTAGATCCCAAAGCCCATAGCTGCCTTCACCTTTCGGTAGACTTATTGCCGCCCAAGATATCGGTGGATGTTTGGTGGACCACATGAAAGACCGGCAAAGACCATATAATTTGTCAATTGCACCACTTGGCATTGGAAGTATAGACAGCCAATAGCACTCCACGCCTTGTAATACCTATCTTACCAACTCCAATCTTCTGACGAGATAATGTATGCTTTGGCCAAGATGACATCTTCTTTGATACCGCTACAAGCAAAGAGCCATAATTCGCAATACGTAACCTCTCCATGGCTAGAGGAATACCAAGATACCGAAATGGAAACTCCCCTTGTTGAAAACCGGTTGTGCAAAATTCTTTGCCGAGTTTGTTCATCCACGCTGGCCATATAGATGTTAGACTTCAATGGGCTCGCCTTGTTGCCAAAATATTCGAGTACATTCGCCAATATCGTGATGGTAGAGGTATTCGCTCTCATGAACATCAGTAGATCATTCGCATACGCCAAGTGAGTGAGTTGTACCTCCTTACACTTAGGATGAAAATGAAACCGGGGTAGCCGCGATGCCTCCTTCAACGTCCTTGAGAAGACCTCCAAGACTAAACCTCTTGCGAGGATACTTCCGCAAGGTTGATGTTCTCTCCAATGTATCGATCCCGAACAAATGCCGCTTATGCCGGATTTAACAAACTATCCATAACCTTTAAGATGATTTTATAAAAGATATGTCAAAGATTAATTGATTGTACCTTGTGTTCATACATCATAATGTCATTGTACTTTTATTATTTTTCATCTTCTTTCCCCTCAAATTCACATCCAGCATCATATGTCGAAACACTAACATGATACCAAAATATTATTGTTCTGGTCAAAGTCTAAAATTCTAGTACAACTCAAAATTTTGAACCTTGCATCTAGCCTCTTCATACCTATGTTGGATACCCAACATAGTCATACCTAATAATTCTAAGTGTGTACTTAATAATTCCATTGATCACATGTAAAAAATCCTAAAAATAGTTGTGAGGCACTTTTTTTGGGATATGTAAAAGTGATATATTATGTATCCAAAATGTACAAAATAAGGTTTTAGGTCTATTCATGTCTGTATCTGTACGCTCCTAAATATCCTCTCAACATCCTCATAAAAAAAACTACGATTTCGAGCCATCCACACAATGTATTAGCAATGACAAAGTTGAATGACGAGCCTTTATCATCACTCTACTCCCTATGTCATGTCGTTTTAAGACACGGATTGTCCTCAGGTGGACATCTTGATGCATATGAAGCTAGTCTTGAATCCTCCTCCATAGGTCCGCAATAGGGGAGCACTGGAAGAACAATGCTCTTGAATTCGAGAAGTATACCTAGATACCAACATAGAGATCATTATAAATGAATATAGAGCATGTAAACTCATACATACTCTTGAGCAGAAATATTTTTTTAAAATTATATATTGAAATTTAAGGATATCAGCTAATAGGATACATAAGATACAGAAAATAAATGAAACCAAATACAAATCTTCAAAGTTTTGATGCTAGTAAAGCACCAAAATCCTGCAGCAAAGTATGCCAACTGCACCTATAACCCTTTTCAATACCCCTAACACTTGCCTTCTAGAGCTAAGAACAAATCAATGTAGGTTAGGGCTTTACAAAGCATCATTCTGAGCTAGTTTCGAGACGCAACAAATTGAGATTTAAGACCTTGACATCACTAATTAGTAGTTGCAAAATGTTGAGAACTTGAACAACCTTTGTACCCGACATGAAATGGGTCTTGCTTGGGATGGCCTAACCCTAAACAGTTCATGTTAAGCTCAGCTGTAAATGAAGTTGGATTGGGTGTTGCTTCCATGGCGTTGGACAGTGCAACACAACATGGCATAGTCTCATGTTCGGACTATGGTAGCCTGTGACACAATCTAGTGTCTGACCCATCAAAATTCCCCTACCCTTTTGAAATTGTTTCCAAATGACCAATTTACTCTTATGATGGTCAAAACATTTAAATTAGCAGAAACATTTAGGTCTTTTGGTCTTAAAGAGCAATCATTCTTGGTCCATCTACATCTCCCTAAACTTTTTAAATTGTTGCCGGATGATCAATTTTCCAAACTTTTAAGGCAAAGCAATTTTGGTCCTTTGTCTTAAAGTTACCAAAATACCCTTAAATTTTTTCATTAATAACCCTAACCTAAACCCTCAAACAACGCACTCCACTTGATTTTCATAGTAGATACTCGACCCCAGGGCTAATCCAGTTGGTAGAGGCTTGGGAGAGTGGCCGTAGTGACCCGGGGTCGATTCTCGCTAAGGAGAGTTTCGCGGCCTCTGAGGACGATTCCCACCCATACCTCTACCAGTTGGGTTCGTGCTGAACCTCCTTCCAATGGCGTGGGGCAGTCGTGGGGGGACCGCTAATGTGGCGGTTCCACGTTCATAGTAGATACTCAATGAGACTTTCATTTATGAAATGAGCAATCTCATGCACTCATTGTAACAAAAGGTGATTACGCTCACCCTAGGTGCCCCTAACAGCCCGTCCCCAGGTTATGTGAAGGGAGGAAAATCATGAGATCAGCTTATAGTCGACCGCTAAGTTGGTTAGAGGGTGGAAGGGGTTTAATCTCGTGCACTCATGCTTTAGTGAGGTGGTGTCATTAAACTGAGCATTTATGATGGAAATCATAGTGGAGTATTCAATCAAGTGAATTTTTTCTTATTTTCAACTTTAAAGCCTTCTATCCATAGAAATTTATAATTACTTTTCTAATCTATTTTTTTCATTTCAAATTATACAAAATAATTTTATTTTAGATTTATATAATTTTTAAAATTTAAATTATAGAACTGAGATTAGAGCTGTCAAATGAGTTAACCCACCAAAAACCCAACATCTAGTGGGGCGGGCTGACCCATCATCCCGGCGGACTGAGAAATCTCCAACCCGACCCAATTCAAGGCGGGTTATGGGTTAGGCGAGCCAACCCGCTGGCCTATAAAAAATAAAACAAATAAAAACAACAACCGATCAAGATGAAAAATGATCACTACTAATTAAGACTTAAGAGATTACACTGCAATAACCAAAGTACCAAACACACCAGTCACTACACAATAATTAAAAACATAAAATAAAATTGAAACGGAAAGTTCAATAACTCTAATACTCTAAACGGATGAACCTAAACAAATAATACAATATTTTTTAAATTTCATCAATAACATCATCCACATCAAATTCTTCTGATACTCCATCTCCTTTCTCTTCATCGATATCCTCTTCTAAAGTATTTGATTCTTGCTTAGACAATGATGTTTTGAT
>JBAMIE010203631.1:0-10857 GCA_037177295.1 Kaempferia parviflora
CAGAGGGTATGATATGATATGCATATCATGGCCACGCTATGCCTGTAAAGAAGAAAGAGAAGAGAAGAAAGATAAAATGGTGGCAAAAGGAAAGATAAAAGAGTTTGTATGCATAGGAGAGAGAAAAAAAAGAAAAAAAGTTAGTTTTGGTAGGAGGGGTAGAATGAGAATATCACATAATTGAGTGAGTCTTTTGGTAAATGTCAAAATAGCGTGCGCCTTTGGTCAATTTGGAGACTTACATGGGCCTTTGGTAAATTGTCATAATTTTATAATTCATCAAAGAACATTTCTTTTTCAAATAAAAATTAAAATTAAAATTAAAAAGTCATCCTTTTAATAATTTTATTTCAAAAATACCCCTGATTCAACACTATTGTAGCAGTTAATGTAGCTGCTACAATGTGTATAAGTTATCAAGTAGTTGTTATAATGTGTTTAAGGTGAGTTTATGATTTAGAATTTAGGATTTATACCGTGTAAAAGCTACCAGTAGCTAGCTAATACAAAGTGTTTAGGATGACTTTAGGAATTACACAGTGTAGAAGCTACTATACCATATTTACAGTGACCATAGAATTTAGGATTTAGGATCTTTGAACATAATTATATCAAAATTATTTAAACTTTATTAAAATCACTTTAAAATAGTTGTAAAAGCTATTATGTAACTATTACCATCCTAAATCCTAAATCATAAACTCACCCTAAATACATTATAGCAACTACTATGTATCTTTTACACATTATAATAACAACTCGGTAGCTTATACATGTTGTAGCAGCTATTCAGTAACTTCTACAAATTGTAGCAGTTATTTGATAGCTTCTACACAGTATTAAACCCTAAATTCTAAACTCATTTGAAATACAGTGTAGTAGCTATTGGGTAGTTTATACACATTATAACAGTTAATGAGTATTTTTTTATACATATTGTAGTAACTACTTGATGACTTTTATACGTTATAACATATACTAGTAGTTGTAACAACAAAAGGGGTATTTTTTGGAATAAAATTACTAATGAGACATCCATTTATTTTTTTTAGAAAAGGAATGCTCGTATGATATTTGTCTTAATTTAGGGTGTCCTCCTGATTTTTAGCCGTTATTTTATCTCTTCTATTTAATTGACTAAAAAATTATCAATTTCACTAAAGTTATTTATTTTAAATATTTTAAATGTAAAAATTATTCTAATTACTTCCATAACTCAAAAACTACACATTAATGGTAAAAAATTACCTACTATTATCCTAATAAAACCTAGATCCTACCATCAATTTTCCAATTGAATTATTAGTTCATTATGAGTTTTATAACTCTGAGTTTACCCTCCTCGCTGTGTGTTCTTGTAGTAGACATTTTTCTATATAAAGGCTAACAATTAGGAATTATTTGATAAAAGAATAACAATTTGCCCCACCTCGATTAGGACTTATTCTTTGTGAAATGAAATGGTGCTGAAAATGGTGAAACACGACGATGACGACGTGATTGTCCCAACGGTGTAAGACAAACAATGCAAGGAGAACCGCAAGACCGGTTCAGGTCTATTTGTGGTCCTAGTGGGAAAAAAAATTAAATCTTTGACATTGTTTTTTATTTTTAAAATTTCTTCATTCTTTTTCATTCGTACTTAAGAGCAATCAACATTCGTATTTGGGACCGAAAATAGTGATTTAGAATTTTTATTTTAACAAATTAAAATATTAATTTTAAAAAATAAATTTTTTTTATAAATTTTGAGATGCAAAATTATTAATTAAATTTTAATATTGAAGTTTTGATAACCTAATTAAGAGAAGTATAAGTTTAAGGTATTAAATAGTATATTATTATTAGATATAATAATACTAATAAATATACAATTCACTAAATGAAAATAAATATATTCAGAATTTTTTAAAATGAATAAAGTTCTGTATGTTTAATTACTTAAACAAAAGATAGAGACCGCCCCTATAGGAACAGAATTGAGGAAATAAAAAAAAATAATGATGTAGAACAACAATAGAAAAAAGCATGCTCAACTCATCATCTTCCACCCAGCACAAAAAACAAACTAATAAAAAATACATGAACAAAATAACAAAACTCAATACAATCCTTAGAAAATAAAGATTACAACGAGACCAAACCAATCATTATCATTTATTAAAAACTAAATGAAAACCTTTTTAGGCACATAGAAAAAGAACAAATAAATAATATTTTTTATCATCTAAACGAAGATGCAAATAATAGAATAAGAACAAAGGGAAAAATGAACAATTTATGACGATAGATATATCTAAATAAAAGTTAAACTTAATATCTATAGAGGAAGCAAAATGATAGAGGTATCTAACTCATTATTGTTCAAAAATAATAAAATCCTCCATTTCAATCAGACACAACTAATAGATCAACATTTGAATTTAATTAAGCAAGGAATATAGTAGCCCCAAATGAATTAGTGTGATACTATTAGGTGTGGTTTCTCTTTCCCAATCTCAACAAGTGAGAAAAGCATTTAGAGGGGAAGTTGGAAAAAGGAAGAGGGGGAAGGATAGGATAAAAAAAATCTAATTCATGTTCTTATTGATCAAAGGAGAAAGCGTCACTAACGAAAGAAAAATGTAACGAGAGAACGTTAGGATTGAGAGATATTGAAGAAAATAGATTAAATGTTATAAAATAACATTTTACTATTTAATTAAGAATTTATACCCTTTAATTACTAACTCTCAATTGATTTGGTGAATCTCAAAATTAAATTATGTTGATATTATTTTTCTTTTCGCACCGAATACAATTTTAAGGTTTATTAGTAATTTTAATTCCTTATTTTTTTTTTGTTTATTGATGTTAATATCTTTGCATTTTTTTTTGACAAAATTTAGTTTTACCTACTACATAATAGCCTTGGAAATCCAATTTATGGGCAATTATGTCAAAATTTTTATAAAACAAATCATACTATCATTGAATAATATTATTTAATTGCTTGACAGTTGTTCCTGTCTGAAATTGGGGAACGAGCACTAGGGCAAATGGATCTGAGATGGTGTTGATGTTGACTTTGCGGAGACTTTAGGAGGGAGGCGTTCTAGCTTCCTGGACCTTGCGCACCAAAGAGGAGCTAACAACAGAAGATCGTTAGAGACATGCTAGGGAAGGGGTCCTTTGCTTTGATACTCCGACGCTGAAGTCAGTAAGCTGCTCGAATGGAGGAAAACGAACAATGAAGAGGAGAGGCGTGGAAGTGTTATGCACGCATACCTGCGTCAAAGGCAGAGGACCCTATTTATAATGTGGGCTTTATCCTTTGCACACATATCGATGCATCTTCTGGAAAGGATAAACCGTCTCGGACACCCTTCCCCATATGAGCATATCGTTTATGTGTCTTGTTAGACTTTAGGAGCTTCGACCGTATTGCGAATACATAGCGCATCTTCCGATGTCCGATCATCTGACAATCGGTATGCTAGACGCCAATGGAGTAGGTGGAATGATGGGAAGGGAAGCTTCAACTTTCCTTGCTACCAGTCCGTTCGGTCGGTCGATCGGTTGACTGTTCTGGTTGGCCCGTTCAGTTAGTTTGCTTGATTGGTGGCTCGGTCAGTTCGCTCGATCAGTCGGCTTGGTCAGCAACTTGATTGGTAGCTCGGTCGATCGATCGGCCCGCTCAACTGATTGGCTCGATCGGCAACTCGGTCAGCCCGTTCGGCTGGTTGGTTCGACCAGCTTGGTCCTCTAACTCGCTCTTCCTTGACCCTGATTGCCACCTTTGCGGTTATTCTGACTTTAACTTTGCCTCGGGGGCCTTACCATATACATCGCATCAACAGTAAATGTTCATTTTATAAATTTTACTCGTATTTCTACATTATATTAAATACACAACGCGTGTGTGCGATCACTAGTATATAATTAAAAATAAATATATAATGTTATAAAAAACTCCTTTATGATTCTTTCTGTTCAGATTATAATGAGATCTTCACAAAATCTCAAGTTTTATCAGAGTATGAAATCATACAAATTTAATACATGGACACTGTTCTTTTTCATTCTCTTTAACAAAAATATACATAAAAATATATTTAATATATTAAAAATAATAACTTTAATTTTTAGAAAATGAGATCGAACAAAATTTTTATTACGTTTGCCCTATTTTTTTTTCATTATATTTAAAAAAATATATTAAAAATAATGGGTATTGAGTCCTAGGGCCTGCCTAAAACTGGCGCCGGAGAACCGTGATATTTCCACGAAATCTAGTTTCCATCTGCTAAAGTAAACATGTCCGTTCCGTTCCTTCCCTTCCTTTTCTTCTCCTGGAAGTCCACGTACGCGTCGCTGAACGTTATCTATATCTGACAAATAAATAGTTTGTTTTAGGTAAAAAAAATAAAATAAAGGAAGTTTATTTTTTCGAAGGTCAAAAACGATATTTTGCCTTATGAAGCAATTCCCCATTCACTTCTTTCTCTATAATTGAGCGAATGGGTAAACCTCATTTTGGCTGCAGAAGGAGCAGAAGCAGAAGAAGGGAAGAAGAAGAAGAAGAAGAAGAAAGGTGAGCGGCTATGGACCTGTTGGCCCCGACCTCCGCCAACAGCAGCCCTCTGACGCCCCTCGGATTCCTCGAGCGCACCGCCGCCGTCTACGGAGACCGTCCCTCCATCGTCTACAACCGCACCGTCTACACCTGGTCGGACACGCACCGCCGCTGCCTCCGCCTCGCCTCCGCCCTGTGCTCCCTCGGCATCTCCCGCCGCGATGTGGTACGCGCGATCGCCGCCGTCACCGAAAGTTTCCGGTTTTTTTTTTCGCGTTTCTGTTCTCAAAATCTGATCTTGCTTTGCTTTCGGCCGTAAAAATTTGATCTTGGATCGTTAGGTGTCTGTGCTCTCGCCCAACGTGCCGGCGATGTACGAGATGCACTTTGGAGTGCCGATGAGCGGCGCCGTGTTCAACACCGTCAACCTCCGGCTCGACGCCCGCACCATCTCCATCCTCCTTCGCCACAGCGAATCCAAGCTCGTCTTTGTCGACGTGGCTTCCGTTCCCCTTCTCGATGAGGTCTTCCGCCTCTTCCCTGCCACTGCTCCCCGCCCTCGCGTCGTCGTCATCGAGGACGCTTACGAGGAACTGCCGCCGGCTCCGAGCTCCGCCCTCACCTACGAAAAGCTCGTCGAGATGGGGGACCCGGAGTTCCAGTGGGTTCGACCGCAGAGCGAATGGGATCCGATGGTCCTCAACTATACCTCCGGCACCACATCCTCCCCCAAGGGCGTCGTCCACTGCCACCGCGGTCTCTTCCTTGTCACTCTCGGCTCCCTCATCGATTGGTCCGTTCCCCTAAATCCGACCTACCTGTGGACCCTCCCCATGTTCCACGCCAACGGCTGGAGCTTCCCCTGGGGAGTCGCCGCCGCCGGCGGTACAAACATCTGCCTCCGCCGTTTCGACGCCGCCGCCGTCTACGCCGCCATCGAGACACACCGCGTGACCCACCTCTGCGGCGCGCCCGTGGTTCTCAACATGATAGCCAACGCCACCGATTCCGCCCGCCGCCCACTACCGGGTCCAGTCCACATCCTCACCGCCGGGGCGCCGCCGCCAGCCGCGGTGCTGGACCGCACCGAGGCCATCGGCTTCACGGTCAGCCACGGGTACGGCCTCACCGAGACCGCGGGGCTGGTGGTGTCCTGCGCGTGGAAGGGCGGGCCGTGGGACCGCCTCCCGGCGTCGGAGCGCGCGCGTCTCAAAGCCCGGCAGGGCGTGCGCACGCTCCCCATGGCGGCCGTCGACGTCATAGACGCCGCCACGGGGCAGAGCGTGAACATGGACGGGGAGACCATGGGTGAGGTCGTGCTCCGCGGCGGCTGCCTGATGCTTGGCTACCTCAAGGACCCAGAAACCACTGCAAAGGCGATGCGCACCGACGGGTGGTTCTACACCGGCGACGTCGGGGTGATGCACGCCGACGGCTATCTGGAGATCAAGGACCGGTCAAAGGACGTGATCATCAGCGGCGGGGAGAACCTGAGCAGCGTCGAGGTGGAGTCCATCCTCTACGGCCACCCAGCGGTGAACGAGGCGGCGGTGGTGGCGCGGCCAGACGACTTCTGGGGCGAGACCCCGTGTGCGTTCGTGAGCCTGAAGGAAGGGGCAGCCACCGCGTCGCCACCGCCTTCGGAGGTCGAGCTCATCGCTTGGTGCCGCGAGAGGATGCCGCGGTACATGGTGCCGAAGACGGTGGTGTTCGCGGCAGACCTGCCGAAGACGTCCACAGGGAAGATCCAGAAGTTCGTACTCCGGGACATGGCCAAGAAGATGGGCGCCGCCTCGTCGGCTCGGCCGAGCCGTATGTAGGCTGGTGGGTCAACTCGGGCCGGACCGGCCCGGTTCCTCAGTAAAAACTCGATATTGGTGATAATAATAATCATCCACACGATGATTCAGTTGTGTGGATATAAAAACTTTGATTTAAAAGCTCGATATCTGGATTATGATTAACAAAAAAAAAAAAAAAATCTAGTGATTTGTCTCAATGTTTTTCAGAACGAATAATTTTTTAAAAAAATCTTGCTTCTTCAAAAGCTCAGAGACAAGAATGTAAGATCAGAGTTGGAAGATCTTCATTATCCGTTCATGTGATGATCTATTGCCTGTAGCACACGATGAACGTCGATCATTCTCGGATGTGAATTCACTCCTATAACGAATTCATGAACATGTCCATCCAGCTCGAACCAACTCCATCCGCATCGATTTCGAACTCCTCTTTCTTTCATGATCTTTCGAATCGCCTGCACTTCCCTCCACTTACTAGCAGAGGCATACATGCTCGATAGCTGCACAAACGCTCCGCTGTGAGAAGGGTCCAACTCTAGTATCTTTCTAGCAACGACATCTCCGAGTTCAACATAGCCATGTCGTCTACAAGAGCTCAACAAGGCGCCCCAAGTCGCCGCGTCGGGTTCGTGAGGGGAGTCCCTAACAAGCTGAAATGCTTCGGATATGAGCCCTGCCCTGCCCAACAAGTGCACCATGCAGCACAGATGCTCGGGACTAGGACTTATTCGATACAACTTGGTCATCTTTTCGAAGTAGTGTTTCCCTACTTCTAACCATCCAACATGTGCACAAGCCGATAGAACCCCGGTGAATGTCGTGCTAGTCGGTTTCATGCCTGCCCTCAACATCTCGGAGAAGAGCTCGAGGCACTTGGCTGCTCGCCCATGGATCGCCAACCCCATGATCATCACATTCCAAGAGACTTCACTCTTTTGCACAATCCTACCAAACAAAGCACAAGCAGCACTGATGCAACCGCACTTGGCATACATATCGACCAGTGCAGTGCTCAGGACAGTATCGACACAGAGCTTACTCTCATCCAAGCTCATGTGGATTTTTTGCCCCAAATCGAGAGCACCGAGATGAGCACAAGCCGCAACCGCGCTGGTTATTGCAGCTGCATTTGGCACTACACGGTCGTCGTCGATCATCTCAGTATATGCATTCAAAGCCTCCCTGCAGCAGTCGTTCTGCAGATACCCATTAATCAGCGAGCTCCAGGACACTTCGTTCTTGTTTGGCATTCGATCGAAAAGCCTCTTTGCCGTCTCCATTTGGCCGTTCCTTGCAAATCCAGCAACCATGGAGTTATAAGATACCACATCTTTGTGCGGCAATCCGTCGAACAATTCCCAAGCATCGCCAACGCTCCCACACTTGCTGTGCATGTCGATTAACGCATTAACCACGTAAGAGTTGTCCATGGCACCAAGCTTGCAAGCTAATCCCTCTGCCATCCTCGCTAAACTTACGCTGCCAAACTGCGAAAAAGCAGTGCATACAGCAACGATGCTGAACTCATCAGGCCTTACATCCGATTCCATCATTCGCAAGAACAAGTCCAGTGCTGCCTCAGCACAGCCGCTGCGAGCGTAACCATTGACGAGCTCGGTCCAAGCAATGCAATCTCTGTCAGGCAATTCATCGAACACTTCATGAGCGGCGCCGACAAGCTCACAGGCAACGTACCCATGGATCAACGAGTTGAGCACAAGCGAATCGTAACGAAAACCGAGTGCGAGAGACTGCGCGTGGATTCCCATCACCAAGCATGGAGCTTTGAGGTGCGAACACGCTTTCAGAACGAGAGAGAAGGTGACGCCGCTGGGCGTGGCACCGCATTGCAGCAGCTGCTTGTAAAGGCCGAAACTCGCGCCGCTTTCTTTGGATTTGGAAGCGGACTGCGATCGGAGAAGCTTGTGGCCAACATGGAGGATCACGCCTGAGGTGCGCTTGTCTCGGAAGAGCCCCTTGGTGATGACCTGCGCGTGGATTTGGTCGAGATGGGACGCTTTGGAGCAGGCGTCGAGCAAGGAGAAACATTGGCTCAGTGCCCTGCAACTCATGACGGCGTTGAAGCTTTTCGTCCACTTCTTATTTATCCTGTTAACATATAACAAAAACAGTAAAATTGTATAAAAAATCTAAATCTAGTTGCTTGGATTTTGTAGGGCGATGAAAAAAATCTTTTATCAGGAGATAACGACCAAAGATCTTTCTACCACGGCAATCCTCCTTAACATCGATTGCATATAATTAATAGGAGAACAAGGCAAATGATTTAAGTGAAAAAGAATGGCCTCCGTTCCGCTATCCCATGCCAGTCTTCTTCCTCCTCCGTCGAAGAATTGCTACGAGGGCAATCTGTCGAACAGGTCGCGGACAAGATACAGAGCAGCTGCCTCTTGTTCTTCGACGAATGTTTCTTGGGCGAGTGAGTTGGACCTGTACGAGCTTCTCGGGGTGAAGAGCTCGTCGGACCAGGCGGAGATAAAGAAGGCGTACCGAGCGCTCCAGAAGCGGTGCCACCCGGACATCGCCGGCCCGGCCGGCCACGACATGGCCATCCTCCTCAACGATGTCTACTCTGTCCTCTCCGACCCCGTGGCTCGCTACGGCTACGACAAGGTACCAGTTCTAGCTCTTCGCGCACGTCCATGGTTTGGGAGCGCTGACGATGATCGATCACATATATCAAAACGCAGGAGCAAGCGAAAATCTCAGAGTTCCAGGGCTACACCGGGAAGCCAATCTACTCGACTTGGTTTGGGTCCGAGAACGAGCAGCGCGCCGTCTTCGTGGACGAGCTCAAGTGCGTCGGCTGCTTGAAATGCGCGCTGTTCGCCAAGAAGACCTTCGCCGTCGAGTCGGCGTTCGGACGAGCTCGAGTGGTGGGCCAGTGGGCAGACCCCGAAGACAAGATCCTCGAAGCCATCCAGACCTGCCCTGTCGATTGCATATCGTAACACTTTCCCCTATCCCAAACCCAACGGATTTGGAGTTGGATTAAGAGAAATGACAGTTTGATTTCTTGCTTGCCGTGCACAGGATCGTTGATAGATCGAACCTCGCAGCTCTGGAATTCCTGATGTCGAAGCAGCCCAGAGGAAGAGTGAGGATATCAAGCGCAAGAGCTTCTAACATATTTGCTGCGGTGACCAAATTCCAGAACAGATATCGAGAAATCCAGGAAAGAACATACACCAAACAGTCAAAGGTACGCCAATTTTTTTTTTTGGGTAGAACTTTGAAATTATGACAATCGACTCTCTCTTTGAAATTTAGGATTCAGATCTACGAAGAGAATCCAGGTTTTCGGCCTTTCAAGGGATACGATCGATCTCTTCAAAGTGGTGGTACTGGCGACCTCCTGGTGCAGAAACATCCGAGGAAGAGACCTCCCTAGTCGTCAGCTCTGCAAACTCCACAATCCCTGACGTAGAAAGAATTCGAAAAGCTGCTGCGAGGCACAAGAACAAGACAATCGAGCGACTCGAGGGAGAGGATTCGACTGCCTCAGAACGCAGCGATGAGTACTGGAAACCCATGACCTTTCTCCCGCCGCCAAGTGGTCCCGAAACGCCAAATTCAACCTGGAAGCCGCCGTCTGCTGCCGTCTTCGAGAGGAAGAAAGAGGAGGAGAAGACTGCTGGGGGTCGTGGAAACACAGTCGATCTGAGGACGCCGTTGGTGATGGCAGTGATCTCTGCGGCATCTGTAGGATTCAGAGGAAGAGAGGTGGTGGAAACGCTGGGTGGTGGTGTTATTCACGAACACATAGCCGGTAGCATGGCCTTGGAGGTTGTTAATAGCTTCGAGTTGCAGATTGCGTTGGCCGGAGCAACTTGGTTTGTCATCGGAATGGGAGTTCATCTAATGGTCGATGCTATCGTAAACAAGGAAGGATTTAGAAGATTGCTACACTCTAGTGACAGATAATCTTATTGATCATAGACACGGTCACAGAAACGCCATGTTTGCGTGAATTGGTCTTGGATTTTAATAACAAACAAAAAAAATTTCTTCTTCTTCTTGAAACCAGGTAATGCCTGAAATGTTTATATTCAAGTTATTGGTGTAAAATTGAGTCCATATGAGTAGACTAAATCCATTAAATTCACATGGATAAGCTTAATCTCCATAAGGTAAATTTACACTTGATTAACACACATACACAACTAATTATCATTAAAGTAACTAAACTCAATAAGTGATCTAATGTTTAATTACATATAAAGAGGGTTTAAATTTAAATGGATGTGGATTCAATGTGTAGATCTATTACCCAGTTCATTAACATTAATGGACCGTTAATGATGTATGAGCTTTGACATGGATGATCCCTATAGGATGAACCCAAAGCATATAAGGGAAGAAGTTTACCCAATTAGGGCATGATGATCTCTTGCATCTCTTGATTCAAGAGGTGAGGATTGCTTCTTCAATTTCCTCTCCTCTCTTCCCCTTTGAGAAGGTGTTGGATTGCCACTTGTT
>JBAMIE010203644.1:0-10855 GCA_037177295.1 Kaempferia parviflora
GGGGAGAAAAGGGAGGGTGGGTGCTCCACCCCCCCCCCCCCCCCCCAAACAGTTCTTCAATGAGGTTGAGCTAAGGTTTATGCACTCCCGGGAGCCCAGAATGCAGGGCGCGTAACTCGGCACCCGGACTTGGTCCGGGCACCCAGACAGTCCGAGGTGCCTGGACCAATCAACCTCGTGTTGACTGGTCCGGCTCCTTCGAGCTGCTCCCGCAGTCGTTTGGGTAATTTCGGACATCTGGAATAGGGCTCACCTGAATCTAATTTTCTTCCTTCCTCGAGGAAATTACCTCCAGGCTTCTCGTCCCTCGGAACGTCGTGCACGTCCTTCTCGTCTGCTAGTGTACTTTTCTGCAACTCTACGTCCCTCGGATGCGTCGAGCTCATCGACTCTCTCCCGCACTATCCTTCACATTCGCTGCGTCTTTCGCCCAACTTCATGTGTTTCTAAGCTCTTACACACTTAGACACAAGGTTAGTATAACACATAACCTAACCTAACTTGATTGATTACATCAAAATCATCCTGGGCACTAACAATATTCCCTTTTTGATATGAGCAACTCTAGCTAAGTTAGGTTAATAAAAATAATAATTTAAACAGTTAAAAACAACTAAGAAAAAAATTTATGAAAATCATGTACTATCTCTTAGACTTAACAAATCTCTCCCTTTGATCACATAAAAATTAGGGTGAGAAGATATAATTAATTCCTAAGTTAAAAAATATCAACTTCTTAAACAAATTCACATATAAACATAAAATGATTCATACTTAAATAATTTGATAAATTTATTTTTTGATCTCAAAAAAAAATTTTAAGTATTGGAAAAATTAATTCCATAAGCAGAAAATTTATTTTTCAAAAATTGATTTTCTAGCTATTTTTAATATTAAAAATTACCATTTTACTAGAAAAATCATAGAAAATTCATTTTTATTAAAAAATTATGAAAATTTTTCTCTAAGTGTAATTTTATTTGAAAATTCACTTAGAGAATGTTTATGTCAATTAACAAAAGATTTTCTCTAAGTGTAATTTTACTTGAAAATTCATTTTTTAATTGTAATTTTACTTGAAAATTCACTTGAAAATTTCACTTGAAAATTTTCTGTGTAATTTTACTTGAAAATTCATTTTTTATTTGAAAATAATGTAATCGTCAGAAAATGTAAACAAAATTTCTGTTAAAAGTTAATTTTTCTATATATCATAGAAAAATAGAGTACAAAAGAATATTTATGAAGTTACATTAAAAAAATAATAATAAAAACATTTCAGTTAACATATATTAATAAAAATTTATGCTAAGAATGATTTTGAAATCCAATATAAGTTCCTACCTACAGGGTTAACTAAAAATTTCTTAGAAACATATTTTTATGAAATTCTCTTAATTTATCTTTTATGATATCAAAAATACCAATTTAAAATCCTATATGTACATGTATTTGATATTTTTGAATTTTCTAATTTCTTAACATTTTTTCAGATTTTTATTTTCTAATTTTAATTTATTAAAATTAGTTAACAGGCAAGATTATTTAGTTGGAGAGTGAAAAAGGGATTGTTGTTCTTACGAAGAGTAGACGTGGGTTATTGGAGAAGGTGAAAATAGTAATTAAATTATGATTGGGGAGAAAAATACAGGAAGGAGAAGATGTGAGGCAATGGAAGCGAGGAGGAGAAGAAGATAGCATACGTGAAAAAAGTAATATTCATCTTTTAGTGGTAAAAAAAAAAAAGAATAAAAAGCCAAGATCGGACAAAATAGATTTTCTCTAACTCATTTTATACCAATTGGATCGATTTAACTTAATTAAAATTGGCTCCATCGTAATTTGATCAAACTAAATTTAAATTAATTTTAATTTAGACCAACATATTCTTTATTTTTATATCTATATGATAGATTTTATCTTATCCCAATTTAATTTTAATTCAGCTCCTTCACTTGATATTGGATGATTTAATTGATTATTTATTTATTTTATTAAAAACATTATATAGATAATAAAAAAACTTATAGCCAAAAGAGTGTGGCTAAAATTCTCTCTGATGGTTAAATTACAATAAAATGTAAAAGATTTGAAATCATGACTAAATAATTATAAAAAATTAGATTTTTATCGAAAGATGCCTCTCGAATATTATATTTATCAAATACATACATTACTTATAAAATTACTAAAGAACACAGGAAAAATATAAAATTCTCCTTTTACCCCTCCCGTCAACCGTCAATGTTGGACCTGATATTTTAAAATATTAGGTCCAACACCGCCATGATATTTTATCATGTCTAACGTGTATATCAGTCCAACATGAGCTACACATGAGGGATAAAAGATGAATTTTATATTTTTTTCATGTGTCCTTTTGGTAAAAAAATCTTATTAAAAATCAACATTTGAAGGGCTATCCTATAATCTTTTTCATAACCTTCTTTTCCCAAAAATGCAACAAAATTTAACTCAGTTAGGAGTTGTTCAGGCAAGAGCTGGCTATAAGTTGGATTTGTTCGTGCCCTTGGATAAATGAGTTTCTTAATCAAGGAGAGTTTGATTTCTCTGAACACAGTCTGTTCAAGCATACGTAATTAAGGTTTAATTTATAGCTAGAGCCCCAATTATATTGGGCCGACCAAGATTTATATATATATATGAATATTAATTTAAAGATATATGAATTTAGATATTAAATATTTAAAATTATAGCTAAATTTTAGCCAAGATTTATTTTCATCAATAATTTTAATTTTTTACTATTTAAATTATATTTGATCAATCATTTTTAATTTTTAGATTCAACCAATAATTTTTAATATTTTATAAATTAAAGTTAAATTTTATCATTTTTATTTTCTTTACTTGTGTTAGATTAGATTGATAATTTAAATTTTTTATAGTTAAAATTAAAATTGGTTGGTAATTTATTTTTATTTTTTTATTAAAATTTAATTCATAATTTTTATTCTTTTACTAATAAAAATTTAATTTACTAATCAAAATTAAATTTAGTTAATAAATTAAATATATTTATTAATTATACTAACTGCTATTTTTTTATAAAATTGTCAAAAATATATTTAATATTATACTATTATTTCTCTCGTTTATTTATTTATTTTTCTTCTCGTTCATTATCATTATACATTATTACTAGCTCTTCTTCAAGTTATTATCCACATTTTTTTCTAATAGTTCAGTACTGCCAATATTTACTAGCTAACTATTTTTGACTAAATAAATTTAATTAATAATTTATCAAAGTTAAAATTTATAAAAAGACAATTTGGTTTAAGAAACTCCCAATGTAGAATCCTGAGGAAATATTTATTGTACGCAGTGGCTATAAAATTACCCTTTTAAATTGTATTAATAAAATTAAATATCTCTAATAATAATTTCAATATTTATTAAAAAAAATATTAAGGCCTTAATCTTTTTTGTCTAGAGCCTCAACAATGTTTGAGACAACCCTGTTTCTACAGTATAAATAAATTTCTTACCGTGCTTGAATTACTCGTAGTGTTAGACCGTGTCTATGATATATCTATGCTTTTCAGATTTATCTGATAGTCGATAGGAAATTTATGTGGAATTAGATTGGGCACTTGATGAATGACGGATGAAAATATCTAGACACTACTAAATTAACTAGGGTATTTAAAAAGAAAGGGGATTAATTACGGGAGGCTTATTAAAGTCAACCCGCTCTTCTAAGAGTTAATGAGATTAATCGTTAAACGTTTTAAGAAACAAATAATATAAATGTTAGAATTATTTTTGATATTTGGCAAAAATAAAAAGTAAATGATCCTATTGTTTTCTAAAAACAAAATAAGTTGACATTTCTTTTATAATTTTTTCTGAAAGATACACCTCGATCAAATAATGTCGTAGAAGTTATCAGTTAGCTTCAATAAAGTATTTAAAGTGAGTTTAGGATTAGAAGTTTTCGATTAGCTCCAAAAAATATTCAAAGTGAGTTTAGGATTAGAAGTATTAGGTCCAATAAAATATTTAAAGTGAGTTTAGGATTTGAAAAGCTATCTATTAAGATGAGTTTAGGATTTAGAATTTCATATTATAATAGCTATATAGTAACTTTTATAAATGTTGAATTTTATCCTAAATTTTAAATTCACACTAAACTAGCTATTAAAAAACTTCTACCCATTATAATAATTATTGATAAATCTTAAAGTTTTAAACCTAAATTCACCCTAAACACGTTATAACAATTGTAATAATTTCTACACGGTATAAAAATCTAACCAGTAACTTCTTTCCATAGTTTCTACACGGTACAAAATCTAACCAGTAGCTTCTTCCTTTATATTATAGAAGCTACTAGATTGCTATTATAACATCGTAAAATAAAATCAACAAAAGAACACCCAGTTAATTTTTTAAAAAACAAAAGCACTCTTTTAATGGTTTAAAAATTTTCGAAAACTCTTTTGCCCTTGATATTTCCCCCTAAATTCTAAGTGTACATCAACAATTTATTATAGCAATTGGATGTAATAGATAGCTCAAAGAATTGCAACTTGATGTTGCTCTTTCATTTAAGATGAGATTCATTGAATCAAACCCAGACAAATACATTTAAATCATAAACTTTAATAGATATGACAATGAAAGTCTTACGAAACCACTAAACGAGTGTGATGCCAGACATTAGAATTAAAACAAACTAAGGTGAGAGGAAACATTCAAACTTGAGAATTATGGTGTTATAAGAACACTAGTTCGGAAATGCATGATATATATTAGCAGGCAGCTCCATAAATTGAGCTCTTAACATCATAGGCACTAGTCTCACCATTACTCGAGAAGAGAAGACGACCAAGACAAAAACATAAAAACCACTTTGACATGTTTGCTTCATTTGTACTCCAGGTTCATGTTGTTCTCAGGTGAAAGGCCAACGCAAGCCCTGAGTATGTTCTCCAGCATGGCCCTTTGCTTGGCCAGAGCATTCACCACCGGCGTGGCTGGAGGAACCTGTTTTTAGTCATCAGATGAAATAGTTAATCAAATAAAATGATCTATTAATAAATAAAAATAACCGAAGGTGCTGCTTGCGAATGTCGTAGATATGGCGAATCAAGATTGATTCTGCTATGTACTTTAACGTAAAAGAATATATTGTTCATTGTAAAAAAGGAAGAGTATCTTCAAGACTTCAAGTGGAAGATTAAACAAAGAATACAACATCATTTTGATTAAGAAAGCTAACAGGAATCTTTTTTTAAAGAAAAAAGTTGAAGATGTCATGGTACCAAAGCATCAGAAAGCACTGTTGGTTCTACGACATTTAATGTGAATAGAAGCTAAAGTTGCCTTCCAACTGTTAAGAATATATGCATTATCATGCTAGTCTTCATTATACGTCAATTTTGGACGATGAAGAAGAAACACGATTGTTTGTCTGATTGTCTCCTCCATGAAGGATATAAAAATGAAGATACTGAATTTTAAATTTTTACTTACAAGTGGAGCTTTGGTAAGGTAACTGAGGATTGCTGACACTGGATGGAACGAGGAGAATTTGCCCTGCGACATCAGAAAAGCTTTAAGACACAAAGCTTGCTTAAAATTCAAATATTGAGAACAACTTACTTCCCCCTCAGCTTTAAGCTGAATCCTAGAACTCAGTTCAGCGAGTAAGACTAGATCCAAAATTATGGGCGCTGCCAACAGAGAATCTTCGCAGGTGTTGTGAAGAACGATAGTGCTCCTTCCACCCATGAATATCTCAGAGGTGTATTCGTCCATCGCTCTCTTGCTGTCACCAACATATGGTACATACTGCAGTTTAAAAGAAGGATGGACATTATAGTATAGCCTAGTAAATAATCAAACAGATTTGTAAAACTTAAACCTACCTTGATGACAATGACATGATCAGGGTGCTCCCCGGGCTCATAGAGGATGCCATTACTAGAGACCATGTCATCGACGACATTACTCTTTGAGATCTCCTTCGATCGGAAGGTTTGTGGTGCAGATAGGTTCATCCCATCATTGTTTCCCAGATGATTGTAGCTAACAATAGATGTTGGCTAGTAGGAACATTCAATGTGACACACATTAAACTAATTAAATCTCAAATCATAACACATAGAGATCAAGTACCAAAAAATCTTGATACCTTGATTCCAGCCCCAACCAAAAAATCAACTAGGACAGATTTCATTTTGGTCTGCCCACTCTTGAAGTCATCCCCTCCTATAAGGCTGTTCCTTTGAATAGCCATGTCAATGAGCCCTGCACATATATAAGAAAAGCATGAGGCATTCTAAATATCAGTCGCCAAATTTTGCTCAAGCAACATACCAGGCACAAAGGTATTCTGTGGACTCCCGTTGATGTAAGGGACATTCTCCAAAACACATGCTATACCATATAACGTGGAAGGAGATATCTCAGCCTCATTCTTGTCCAGTGAGGCCATGAGATTCTCTGTGGTATCATTGAGACCGACAATCACATTGCTGTACCTCTCAGTATTAGCCGTCCACAGCACAACCACTTTGTCCACCTGAGTCTTCGCCTTAAATTCCCTGTCACCCAATGACAACATTGTTGAACAGGCGAATTATGCCATTAGACCAAACAAACGGCAATCAGATAAACTACACTAGTTCTTTGCATGCTAATTGTTAAGGAATAAGCTTGTTATATGAAGGCATGTGAGCACCTTATATCTTTGACGATTTGTTGGACTTGCTCCACCTTGGTTCCCTTGAGCACATGGTTGGCCCGGGCACCCTGGTTTGCCGCAACAAAGTCCGGGTCGAAAATTCCAGGCAAGGGGACCATGGACTCCATATAGGGCCTGAGCTGCTTCTGCAGGTCAATGTCCAGGACCTTGGCTCTGGCCATGGCATCTGCCAGGTTCATGTTGCTAATGTCCCATCCACCAAACACTATATCATCTGGATTAACCTAACAAATCCAATGAAAAAGATAGTTCCTATCACATGCAATTCCAACCAGCTCATGATTCTGATATTAAATATACAGAAAAACAATGACAAAACTAATTTCATCCATTCAATTCATGAAGGTACTTGTCTTTTTCTTGGACAAGAGAAAAGAGACTTTTTTTTGGGGGGAAAAGATAAGAAACAGAAAAGACGAAGTGCTTTTACCATGGGAAGGAGGTTCTTGAAAGGGGCATAAATCTCCTCCCCATTGTAGGAGCCAACCCTAATGGTGGAAGCCTGGGTCAGAGATCCAAAATAATTGGCTTGCTGCACCTTGTCCTTGGTTACCCAAGAGATTCCCCTATCGATCAAAACCATAATCCAAAAGGAAGCTTTCACAAACATTCAAACCAACGATAATAACAAACAACAAATTAACAGACTTTCTAGCGAAATCTTACTCTCGGTTCGCGATGACTCCGGCGGTGAGCGTGGAACCGTTGTTCCCACCCCATCCCACAAGCATCACACTAAATTCCACAACATAATGGGGTTATCGTACACCACTAAGCCAAACAAAAACGAACCCAAGCAGGCGAGAGGGAAGAAGCGATACCCAAGCTTGGGAACGCGGGTTTGGGTCTTGAAGTCGTATCTGACGCTCTTGGGGCGTACGATCCATTGGTAAGCACCGTCCCGGGCCTCGTGCACCAGCTCCGTCGTCTCGTAGTAGTACACCGCCTCGATCTCCTCCTCCCCGTACCTCACGTTGGGGCTCTCCACTCTAAACTTCTCTATAAACATCTTCCCAATCTGATCCGAGAATCCGCCGCCGCCGCCGCCGCCGCCTCGTTCTCCTCCTCCCTCCTCGCTCTTTTGGGGGCTTCTCCTCCTTGCAGGTCTCGCAACGAGTCGACGCAGCCTCCGTTTATAAGGAGGCGACTGCTTACGGCGAAAGGCAAGACTCCCGCATAGAGCTTCTCGTTACGGAATATTCTTTCCCGACGGGTCGCGTAGAGAAAAGCATGCGGGAGATCTGAATCCGTGAGCTGCATCCTGACGCGCGCGAGGAATGCAGAAACCGCCACGCGGCGGCGAACCGCCTAGAAAACCGACACGTGGCTGACCGACCTATCTCCGCTTCTCCTCCTCCGCGTGTCACATGCACCGCACGTGACCGGGAGGAGCTTCCACCTCCCTCTCCCGTTTCCATTATTGATTCGCTTTACTATTTTCTATTTTTCTCGTTAATATAAAAATAAATCTAAAACAAGGCCAATTTAAATTCCATATATATTTATAAAATACGGGAGGTGTGTGTGCATAATCATAATATGGAATTCTTCAAATATAAAGTAAATTTTTTTTAAATTTTATAATTTGAATTTAAATTGGCTGAGAAGTGAAATGGGAAATGGAGATTATTCCATCTTAGAGCATGCCAAATCCAAACAGCTACCATTAAATTCTAAATAGAATAATAATTATTTAATAGCTATTTTTGAATTATTTAATCAGATTTATCTCCATATATTCAAATTGAAATTGAAAATTGTCATAAAATTGCAGTGACAACATCAGATCTTTGAGCAAAAACTACTGAAAATGTTTATTCACATCAGCACGAGATCAAGGCACATTTATAGAAGAAATATACACAAAACCAAGATCCATGAAACAGAGAAGATCTAGCAGTAAATTAAGAAGTCAAACGGAGAAGAAGACATCTGAGGCAGGCAGATCGGATGAACTCTTTGGCTCGAGGCACCTCCTCGCGAGCTCCATTTCCTTAGGTCCAATCTTCAAGCCGGCGGCGGCGGCTTCTTCCTGAGCTCTCTTGCCGTGAGCAGACACCGTAGAGGGAGACCTGGGAGCAGAGGACCTCCTCTCCTGTCCCACTCTGGGGTCTCCTTCCTTCCACTTCCTCCTCTTGTCGAGCTCCTCCGCTGCCCACAGAGCGATTTCTGCCATGGAACCACGCTTACTGCTGCTTCTGCAACAAGCACAGTAGATAGAGGGAGAGCTGCTGGTGCTGCTCCTTGTGGATAAGCACGAAAGGCATGTGATTGTGATGCTTTTTTTAATAAAAAAAACCCTAGGAATCGCTGTCAAGTACCTTTATTACTGATAAACTAAATCTAGGGTAAATGGAAATGAACATCTTGGGATCACATGTGATCCGGTGGAGATTATGAGATGAGTTGACTCTTAGCGGGTCGAGAGAGAGGTTTATTGGAGATTTATAAAATATATAAAAAAATTATAGATGTGAGATTTGTAATTTATGGTTTACAAATAGCAGTACAATTTAACTCTTTTATTGTAATATATACGCGCGAAATCAACTATTAATTGGATAAAAAAATATTTAGATCTTTAACTAATTTTTTATCGAACCAAATCAAATATTCACTTACCATTTAACGCATAGTAATCGACTGATAAAAAAAATCAATCGAATTGATTTTCATCAGTCGAATGATTTTTTACCCTTTAATCGATTTTTCTCTGTTTAAAATTTTAAAATTTTAAATAAATAAGTTAATTAATTTTAAATTAGTCGACTGATTTTAACTGATTTTTTTAACAAAACTAATTTTAAGTAAAATCGGTTAATAAATCAAATAATCTCGGATTTATATGAAATTAGTTTCTAAGTGTTCCGCTAGCTGTCATGATTATATTCATGCACTATGCACTCGTGCATTAATTTGATCCAATATAGTTAGAATAGTGATTTTTTGATATAGATTAAAATTTTCAAACATATTCATGTTCAAAAAATCATTACTCTTAATATATTGGGTTAAATCGATATTTGAGAACATGAATATAATCAGAAGAATTAGACGAATACATAGGAGCTAATTTTATGTCAATCCAAGATTATTTGGCTCATCAATCAGTTTTACCACAAACTGACCGATGGACCAAACGACCTTGGAGTAACATTATATGTGTTCATCTAGCTTTCTTGATTGTACACATGTCCTCAAATATTAATTTGACTTAATATATTAAGAGTAGTAATTTTTTAAACACGAATTGAAGGATGTTTGGTCCATCAGCTAGTTTTGTCCAAAATTAGCTGATAGACCAAAGACCTCGGATTGATATAAAATTAGCTTTCATGTGTTCGTCTAGTTTTTCTGATTATATCCATTCTATTAAACATTCCTGCTTTTAATGTATTATATCAAATTGATATTTTAAAGTATGGATATAATGATCAGAACAACTAGTCAAACACATAGTAATTAGTTTCATATAAATCTAAGGTTGTTTAAACTATCAATCAATTTTGTTTAAAATTAATTTTCATAAAAATAATAAAAAAATCAGCTAAAATCAATCACTGATTTGGTTGAAATTTCAAAAATTCGCACTCATAAAAAAAAACAATCTGAAAATCGATTCGATTGTTTTTCTTATCAGTTGATTGATAGGGGTAAAATAGAAAATAACTATATAATTTGATATTTTAAAATTATCTTACATAATTTTGTAAATTCAATACTTATCTATGTAGTTCAGTTCGATAAAAAACTATTAAATAGCCATTAGAGATGTTTTAATAAATGTTTATATTATTAATGTGACATATTGGCATCATTTAAAATTCTAAACATTGGAGATGCTTAGCTAGATATGAGTCAGGTCGATTTCTATCCTATCGTCTCCTATCGGGTTGGTTCTTGATGAATTGACTCAGTCGAATCGAGTAGCAAACCGGACTTCAGGATACTCAGTGTCTGATTCTGACGAAAGTCATAGACGGCAATTGATCCCAGACTGGTCTCAGGTTTATCTGGCTTGACTCGAGCGCGGTCACGAGACAAACTGACTTGATCCTAGACTGACCCAGCTTGGCGTTGACTGAGTCTTCAATTTACCACGTGGGCGTCTCTGTCACA
>JBAMIE010203689.1:0-10851 GCA_037177295.1 Kaempferia parviflora
CACTTTAAAGGGTCGGATTGTATTCACATGTTTAACTTACAAATAAGCTCACCTAATATGGAAAATAAAATCCAACATTTTCTACCTCAGGTACTTTACCGAAGAGAAGAAGGATAACGAAAAGAGACGCTTGCTATGCATAAGGACTTGGACATAGTAACCTAGGGGTTGTGAATCAAGTAAACGACTGTGTCTCTTCTTTTATGTTTGCTTAGATTTCTATTTATGTGTGTCTTTGCTAAATTGTTATCAAAAGAAATCAAATTTTAAACTATAGGTTAACGTTATTTACTCCTCCTCTCTAACAATCCAAAATCCTTCCACAACACCAACATAATTATCACGTACGATTCTTCTTTCTACCATCTGGCCAGAGAGAATATACCGTAGTCGTCCTTTTGATTCCTGCAGAAGATCCACTCCGCTGTGCTTCTTCCTTGTATTTCAAGTTCTTCCAGCGGCTGAGATCAGATGATGACGAATCTGGATTTTCATTTATTGCTTTCGTCGTTGTTTTGATTTCGCTATATTGCTATAAACTAGTTGATAACAAATATTTTTTTGAAATTCATTCTGTAATCTAGAATTTAGATGAATAGATTCATGATTTTTAAAGACAAAATTATGTATTATATATAAAATCACATATAGTTAAAATAGGAGATTGTTGGATATTATCTGAACTTACATGTTGATCAGGTCGATTGAAATCTGTAATGCTTTGTGGGCTCCCTTATTCTAGCTTGGAATCCCAAATAGCCTATAGAAAGTTCCTAATGTTTTAACTTATTTTGAACGCTCCTATCTAGAATCGTAAAAAGGCAATGGAAGAAAATGTTAATAAGATTTTAACTCTTTCAAATTATGAAAGATGATTTGAATAGATGCTATTTAGACCAAAAAAGTAAATCTGTGATTAATGATTTTTTCTCTCTCCCTTGAAAGTTGATATTGCTGGAAAAAAAATAATGAAAAAATGTCTCAAGTTAATTTCATGTGAATTTGCTCCTTCAACATTATCTCACTGTTTGATCAGTCAACAAGCTGGGTGACGATGATTGTGAAAAATGAAAATTATAATTAAGGTCTACTTCAATCGATTCTTGTTTATCTAAAAAGATAATTTTTTTTCAATTTTGTGTCTAATCATTAGTCAAGTCGATGCCTTGTTATCCAATGAGCGAGGCTTTAATTTTGTGTTTTCTACCAATTCACTGAAAACTCAGGATTCTACTCGTACACAGAAATGAGTGTTGGAAATTAATTTCAATAAAAATATAAATGAGTTATTTAAGTAAATTATTGTAAATTAATTTTTAAAACAAATAAAAATTAACTTTTTTTTAATCAGGAAAGGAAAGTGCTTTCCAACCCTTTATTAATGTTTTTTTTTTAATTTTTTCTATATTGCCACTTTAAACACTCTCAAGTTTTTTTTTTTTCCTTTTTTAAAAAAAAATAATTTTAAATCAAAGGTTATGTATTTGGGAACGCAAATGGTCAATAATCGTGAACACCTGGGTGAAATAACTTTATCTTAAACTTCGTTTATTTGAAAGGAAAAATTAACCTTTAATTATATTAAGCTAACAATAGTCCTTACTAAGAATATAATCATCCTTCTTCATTTCTCTTTTTCTTTCTTTTCTTCCCTTTTCAATAATATTGCTCGTCTCCTCCTCTCTCCCACAATTTCTCTTCTCTGCCTCTCTGTATTTATTTGTTTCATCAAGCATTGTGTGCTAGTTGACGGGCACAACGGTAAATTTTGGTCCATGCCGCTCGATACTGGAAACTATGTTCATGACACAGTTAAGGAATGTGATTCTACCACAATCGAATTGAGAGACTTCTTTTCGGAGGTGAAACTTGATCCCCCATCTTCGCGGTGATTGAAATGATCGAGTATTGTATTTCTTTTTGGTTCCCTAATTCTAATTCTAGGTTGGAATCCCAATTAATTAGCGTTGCTTATAGGAAGACCCATGGTAGTGTTAGAACCTAATGCTACGTACTCATTATTGGGAGCACGCTAATGCCACCTTAGTTACTACATAAGACGAATAATAGAGGGATGGATAATGTCAATAGATAAGAATTTACTATGCAATGAGAAAGGTATCGTGATATACCTCCCTACTTTACCTCAAGCTCGATGAGTTCGAAAAGAAAAATAAAAGAAAATAAAAGAAAATTGCGTCTTGTTCCTAAAGAATGTTTTTTTATGTATTCAATATCAGGTCGTGAACTTGTGACCGCTCACAAGTAGTTCTTGATGGGCTCGGGAGAAGTCATGAGCAGGGACGAATCCAAGAATTAAAGGTGCACTAGACTTTGGCTATGGAAGGGATGTACTAAGCACCCAAACAAAATGAACAATGAAAAAAAAACATTTATACTTCTTTAATTATTTTATATTATTTAATTTGCTTATATTTTTATTAGAAAAACCTAATTAGGTCAGACACGATTAATTGACTCATTTTATCATCTCTAACTGTAGTCACCATTGACTCTCTATTAGAGACCATATTCTCTTCCTTTGCACAATGTTCCCCCTCTTTCCCACCCCTCACCTCCTCCTCCTCCTCCTCAACTCATTACAACTATTTTATTTTTTTCAAAGTTCAATTCCCACACAGGGCAATTAAACTACTGGTAAAGCTGGGGCCGGGCCATATATCCCAAGATTAATCGAGTTGTAAAATCTAGATACCTAGTAAAAAAACAATTTCCTCTCCTTTAGGCACCGATGATTGTGTATCATCCACCATATTGAGTTTGACTCCCTCACTAATTTTCGATCCTTGTAAGTAAAATCATATACAATGGTAAGTTATTTAATTAATGCCAATAGAAAATCTAACAGTACTACAAAGGCTTTGTTTTCGTCCAGGCACTAATTAATTAGTGAGACAATTACATAAAGTTTAACCCTGCTTCTCAATTTAACATTTAAATGTGTCAAGAATCAAGAATGGTACGGACTTTAAAAAAAAAATCTATGATTCTTGAGAAGATAATACAATTAATTGTAAATAAAGACATCAATATCTCATAATGAATTTTTCTGCCTAGTTTAATTATGCCATGGCTGATGCCATATATGTTGTCTAAGTGGTTCTTGAAATGAAAGTCACTATTTACACTAGAAGATCAACTACTGATTATTGGTGAGAAAACTTAGTGTACATGCAAAATCAAGGAATAATTGTACTGATTGTGTTAAAAAGTTCAATGCAAAAGTGAAAATACTAACTGATGATATATACTTAAGACTTTGAGATTAATTATATGAATAAATTGCTCTATAGTTGTTTTCATACCTGAGACTATTTTCATTTGTAGCAAAAGTAATTACCCTTCCCTTCAGTTTCAAATTAACATGCTCTATATCCACAGCCTTATTATTCAATCCAAGTAGCTCTCATATGCTAATTAACTGCATATATCTATAAAATTGCTGAGACTGAGAAAGACAAAAGTTGCAAGTTAATATTGTTGTTATATCCTTCCTTGAATCCACTATAAATCACATCAAACGAGAGAAATCACTGAGTTTCAGTGCATGTCTCTCCATCGTAACTCATAATATATAACTGTCTACTCTCTCACTGTACTGATCTATCTGATGCATACAATATTTTACTTCATATGCTGAATGGAGATTATATGCGCAATTTGACGCATTGTTTTATTGTTAATTTTTTCAGTTGTATATATCCACATAACCCTTCTATATATATTTTACAGTATTATTATTTGATTAAGTTACACAAGAAAAGAACTGTAAGGAAAATCATATAGAGAATATTCATGATAAAATTAAACGCAACTATATATATATATACACACACACATGCATAGTAAAACCTACCAACGATATAAACTCTGGAGGAGGTAATTATATAAGTTTAGCCATTTCATTATTATACAAAGATGATCCAAACAATTTTTTTTTTCAGTTCTTTTTCACCGTTATGTATGAGAGAAGCCAAAAAAAGCTCAGAATAATTAATGAATACTTTTTGCATCATACGGATATGCAAAGGGGATTATTCAAGCATCATCACATATTGAAATAAATATTAAGCATGCATGTATATATATATTCAGTTCCACAAACACAACAAAGCTGATATATAGCTAGTGAAAAGATTGAACTCAAAGTGTTTGGTTGATTAATGAACACTAATATATATCAGCTAGCTAGCTGAGAGTTTGAGTAGTAATTTAAATTAGGAGAGAAAAAAAATAAACAAAAAGAAAAGCGATGTCAAACATGATATATATTGACGTGATTTAAAGCAAAAGAACCCTACTGTCTCCTTGAATTAAGCAGACCATATTTAACAAACTACACCATAACCCTAGAAAATTAAAGAACACGACTAGGTTATATGCTGCTTCTATCGAATATATAGCTAGCTCCTATATAATGAAGAAAAAATTAAACTTTAAAAAATAATGAGAAAAAGGAAAGGAAAGCACGCATAGGTAGGAAAAGCACATTGTTAATTAAATACCAATCTACTTACTCGAGCCACATGCTCGTATGTAGGCTTCCTTCTCTCTCCTCCATTTTGGAACCCATTTCAGCCTTTCAGAGATGGAAGCATTCATCCTTGCCCTCTATATCGCATGATCATCCTCCACTACCATCCAAAGCTAGCTACACAGATACTCTGCATTCATTCCAACGATTTAATTCAACTTATTAAAATTAGTCGTCTGTCTGTGTACGAACAAGAAAGAAATGGAGAAGAAGATCGATCGATCGATCGCCCCCCCATGAACCGATCGATCGAGTCTATCTAACTGACACCAATTGATCGATATGCAGGAATTTAAGCATGCAGCTAGCTGGGAAATAATAGGAGAGCAGTAGATCGATTTCGGTCATGGAGTTATTCAAGATATAGCATGATCTCGATTACACGCATTAATTAATTCACTAGCTAGCTAGGCCTGTAGCGTTGGTGGGGGAAGAATGGTGTGCCGGCGACGAAGGCGCTCAGCGGCGTCGGATACGGCTCCAGCAGCTCTGCGGTGGCGGCGGTGTTTGCGGCGTCGTTGGCGTTGGCGGTGGGGGCTGCTGCGCCGGTGGTGGCGGGAGAGGAGGAGTCCTCGCCGTGGGTGAGTAATTGGTAGCGGGAGGAGGAGGAGGAGGGGAGATCGCCGGGGCCGGAGGCGCCGTGGTCGTAGAGCACGCCCTTGAACACGTGGCCGGCGATGCTGACCGTGGTCTGGTACGCGAACTCCTCCTCCGCCTCGTCAACGGGGCTCACGCGCACGCACCGGAACATCGCCTCCGCGTTCACCTCCGCCGGAAACAGATCGTGATTTTGACTTCCTCCTCCTCCTCCTTCTCCTGCCATTTAATTTTATTAGTAGAGTGTAATTATTAATGAAGTTAATTAGCACGATTTTGTTTTTATTTTTTATATATAATATATATAATTTTTTTCATGGGTCTAGCTATGGCTATTTCGTTTTTTCATGGATTCCGAGCCAGTGAGAGAGAAGTTGCAGTACCATACGTGGTAGTGGTTGTAGCGGCGACGACGATGTCCCTGGAGCGCTTGGAGGACTCGCCGGAGGCGGCGGCGGCAGCGGCGGCGAGCTGCTGCTGGCGCTCGCGGCGCTTGGAGGCGGGTACCCACGTGCTCTTCACGTGGGTGGAGCACTGGAAGCCGCGGCTCTTGCAGCAGGTGCGGCAACGGAGGTGGGAGCAGTCCTTCTTGGCCTGGTTGCCGCAGTCCTGGCAGCTATGCCCTCCTCCGCCGCCGCCGCCTCTGCCAGCCTCCGAGCGGAGGCCCGCGACGAGCGGGAGGTCGCCGGGGAACCCCAGAGCCGCCGAGTAGTGATGCTGTTGCTGCTGCCCGATCTGCTGCTGCTGCCACGTCAGCTCGAATCCGCGGGTGTAACTGCTACCGCCGCCGATTTCAGGGTCTCTCCGGCTTCCTCCGCCGCGGCCGCCGTAAAGGAAGAAAGACTCCGTCGGAGGGATCCCGCCGCCGTCTCCTCTGCCGCCGCCAAAAGGGAATCCGGACGCCATATGTGCTTTAAAAAAATTAAAGCGCTAGCTAGCTAGCTGTGTTCTTCTTCCCGGCCCCTCCGCTTGCTTACGAATCCAATCCGTGGCTTTATTTTACCTAATAATCCTCTCGGCGTGGTAAAGCATGAAAGCCACTACTCTCTGCTGTCGTCGTTTTTATCCCGACAACCACGAGCGAGGGAGGGAGGCAGCAGTCAGGCAGTCGACGCGCCGGCTTCGCCTCTCTCTGATCTGCAACTATTATCACGCTTCGATTCAGAGACAAAGAGGAACAGTAATTGCCGTTTATGGAGACAAGAAAAGGAGGCAGCTGCAGCATCTACTGCGACGCCGCCAAGGGGACGGCGGTGCTGCTGCTGCTGCTGCTGCTGCGGCCTCGGTTTCCCATTCATTCACTGCGCTTAATTCTCTGGCTGGCCTTCTCTTTCCATTCCCAGCTTTTGCTTCCTTCACCCACTTTCCCCAATCCCAACACCTCTCTTTCTCTCTCTTTCTCTCTCTATTTCTCTCTCTCTTTCTTTCCGCTCTGACGGCAATAATTACCTCGTCGTAAGCGCTGGATTTTGACGCTAGAAATTAATCGTGGATCGATCGATCGATGGTCTGTTACAGCTTGGAGGGTCACCAACGAGCCGCGTGTTGAGGATCGAGGCGCTCGCTAAACGCGTCGGTTCTTGGTCTCCGTGACGGCATCAGAGTGTGCTTTGTGAAGGCGGAGAAGATAACAAGGCTGGCAGTTACTTGACTGCGCACGTCAGTACATTATTCAGTGGGTGAGTGTAAAAGAAAATAAAATTTAAAAGGCCATTTTCTCAGAGAATCTGAATTTTTCATATATATGTATATATATATATAAAAGTATAACTGTGTTCATTCGTTTCTGATTAAATTTAGATTTGATTAGTTATTTAAGGTATGAAATCATAACAAAATGATCGAGCATACAAACATACAAATCACTGTCGAACATACAAATCACAAACAACCAATCAATCGAGCCCACCACGTGGAAGTGGGAGTCTAACGCATCCTCTGAAATATCGTTCGGCATTCGTAGCTGATCTATCAGACAACAGCAGGTAATCGTCTACCGTCCATCTATCCATGCTCCCGGCCTATCTGCTCTACCAATATGCATAGTGTTTGATCGCAGTATTGGTCTGTGTAGCAATAGATACTATACATACATAGTCAGCTCATAGCATCGGTGTGTTAGGACTGTGAGAGCTAGAGGGAGTGAATTGAATAGTTTTGATTGCTTTTTGTTGTTACTCTGTGTTTGTCGTTGAATAAGCAGCAAAACTTCAACTAACTTGGATGTTACATGTAAGTCTTGATTTTACTTAGTATCTACCTCCTTGAAGTGACTATTTCCAGTATTCACTCCTTGCTGACAGCCATGGACAAATCCAGATAAGGGCTATCTTGGGCTATAGCCCAGCCCTTTTCTAGAAAACTTTTACCTAACTTTATTTTGTTACATCCTTTAGGAAAGAAGGTTATGATAAATTAAGAATTATAAGTTAGCTCAGCTATGAATTTTGATTTTTTTTAATAATTATTTAGTTAAGATTTTCATAATCCCTTTTCTATGATTTTATTGCAATCTAATCGTCAGGAATGATCCAGGTTAGTCTTATCTTTATAATCCTTTTTGGCTATAATTTTTTTATTACTATATAAAAGTTTGGTTGATTATTAGATTTATTTTAACAAAATAAATAAATAAACTAATTAAATCAATGAATACGAAGTAAAGATACTGATTTAAAATTAGATTTGGATCAAACAAAATTTATTGGATAGGCACAGAGATAAAATGTATATTGGTCTAAATCGGAGTTGATTTCAACTTAATTTGGCCAAATTATAGTCAATCAATTTTAATTGAGCTAAATTGGTTCAATCATTTAAAATGTTGGAAAAAAATCTATTTTCTCTTCTCTTTTCTTTTTATTCTCTTTCGCGCGCACAACCTCACTTCCACTGCCTCCATGTACTAGCTTATTTTTCTCTCTCGCTCCCACTGCTTCACGCATAAGCCTCTGGTGTTGACTTCTTCTTCTCCCTATTTTTTTTTCTTAACAGTAGTTTAATTATTTTTCTCTTCTCCTTCTCCAACAACTCTATTTTCTACTTCCTCTTCTTAAGAACAATAACCCTCCTTTTTCCTCTCCAACAAAGCGATCTTTATTTTATTTTTTTCTTGTTGTTAGTGCTAGTCAAGACTTAAGATTAAGCCCACCCTAACTCTAATTCCTCGATCCGTCCTGTATATATATATATATATTTAATATGAGAAAAATAAATTTATTTTTTATTTGATTCACAATCAATAAAATTAAATAAATACATGTCGATTTGACTCACATTTAAATCTTCTAAAAACAAGTTGAATGTTTTGAAAATTAATTTTTCAATATGTATAAATTATATTTTAGATTTGTTTGACAGACAAATTAGAAAAGAAGATCATTTACTTACTCAGCTTCACCTGGACTTCAACATTAATTATCAAAAATAAAATTAATTAAATAAATAAATTTAGTAAGTAATTTTTTACTTAAATTAATTAAAGGGCTTAGTGTTTTTACTGCATCTTCACCAATTTGGAGAATCAAACCTTGAGTTGATGTTGCATTTTATTTTAAAAAAAAATGAAATCCAAAATTATATATGTAATTTCTTGTTCTGCCTTTTTGATCCTTCATAAATTTATGTTAACTTGGGTGGTTACCTTTGTAAAAGTGAACAAACAACACTCTGTAACTGCTCAACTCGTGTATTTTTTTTTTTATCAAATTGGTCTTCAATTAGTGGATGTGATACCCGTATGGTTTGATGTCGCCTTTCACCTTCTTCTTAACAGTCTTTCTAACCATAATCCATTCGCTTGATGTTGCAAGGCCATATTTAATGTTGGACCAAAACATATTTAATTCACTATTGTATTTGTATTTCGAAAACTCTCCTAAGTTTTTCATAGACGAACTTTTTTTTGATTGTGTAGGATTTTCTGTTTTTCTAGGAGCTTGTGTGCTCATCTTTACTCGTTGTATGATAGATCAGCGAGCGAGTTGATCCCACCTTAATTATAAGTAGGTGCACTATCAGATGAGGGGTTTGATAGTCGCGAGGTAATAGCTTTTATGAATTGTTCAATTTCTTTAGCTAGTCTTTTGGCATTGAGGTGGAGGACAAATAATTTTATTTGTCTTTAAATTTTAGGTCTCCATACAAATAATTTTATTTGTCTTTAAATTTTAGGTCTCCATACATAAATAAAGTGGAATGTCCTTACATGTTTAATTACACTCATTTTTAATTATTACAAATTGATCCATGTAGTATATTATTAGTTTAGAATATATTTTCCACTTAAACTTTGTTGATATCTACTAATATGATTGGTGCTCCCAATTCGTGATATATATATTGATCTTAGATGCTCTATCAATATTTTTTCGTGGAACATACGAGTTTTACTTTTGCAAATTGTGCTATGCTCGTTCGATTGGGTTGTGCTCTACCAATTAAAGTAATACAATTGAGGAATGTTTTTGGTTGCAACCGACCATCAAAACTAAGGGAATCTAGTTTAACTTAGTAGATAATATTACCTACTTTTGGTCTAGTTTCAAATTTAGATTCAAGTCTAGACCTGAGTCGAGTTTAGGTGTGTTGGAAGTTGTTTCTTTTGACAATGATCGATTGGTGGTCCTAGTATGAATGATGTCTAAGTGATTGTTTAGTTACGTTACATGTGATATATCATTTAATTTGCATGATCAGGACTTGTGTCCTCTGCCAGCTTAATAAGCATAAATTTTAAATCGTTCTTCCACTCTAACAAGAGGGATTTAAGCTCATCTTCTTCAACTTCATTACCTAATATACACCTATAGTTGTGGAGTTTTCTGCCATGAAGTTCAAGAACAAGTTGAAACTTCATATATATAGCCAACTAAAAGATGATGATAAAAATTGAAATATATTATATTTGGGTCAAATAGAGAATGCATAGATATTAATTAAGCTCATAAATTTAATGAGAGTGTTGGAAAATCTTGAATGGAAGCACAACTTATGGGTTCATAGTCCCACATTGATTGAGTAGCATTATGATTGATCAATTGTGTAGAGGGGGTATGAATCCAGGGTGTAGATTGCACTAATCCAAAGAGTTCTTGTTCTCCTTCTTTCTACCGAGCAATTCTTCGTTCGGCAGACATCCGTGATAGCGTTCAGGTATACGCTCAATTCGCCACATTAACATGTGCTAGGTTGTGTCGTGATCTCACCGTTTTATCCTGGAAAACAAACGTCCAAGCTTGACCTCGTAGCACCGTTGGAGGGGATGAATTTTTTTTAAGGAGATTGCTTCGCTGCATGACTTGGCGTCTTTGTTCTTCCAGCGATGTTCTTCACGTAACTCGAACTAACTCAGGCTCGTGGTGTTTGACGTCCATCTCGAGCCCTCAACATCTGCATCATTGTCTCTGAGCACTCGCTGACTCAGTAACTGGACGAATCGACTGCTCGTCAAATTCCCTCTCCCACTCAAAATTGAGCCGCTCCAGACGAAGTTGACGATTGCCCTACGACTGCTTGAAAGTATCTTCTCAAGCTGTCTTACAGTTAAGTAAGTACTCTTTCTAATAGATTGTGGATAAAGAGCCAACAAAAATAAAACTATTATTGTCATTTTTTTCAATTAATATCTTTTTATATATTTATGTCAATGATATCAATCCCACTCTATGTCAGAAAGATGCGCTCACACGACACTATCA
>JBAMIE010203703.1:0-10850 GCA_037177295.1 Kaempferia parviflora
GTTCCCACCTTCGTACCACTGTAGCTGCTTCGAGTTCCTTTCCTCTCTGCTTGTTTTCCTTTTTTTCTCTGTGTCTGGATTGGGGTGGCTGCAAGGGCGAAGAGAGAGTGGGCTCTATTACGACGATTCTTGATGCGGTAGCATTGATTTAGCATTATGGAGGAGACAGATCCAAAGAGTTTTCTTGAGGCAACAGTTATATATTGTAGCAAAATATGACACTTCTGTGCTGGCGGTAGTGAGACGATCTTGAAATCGAATATTTCCAAAGAAAGTTTTCAGGCTTGGGATGATAGGCAGCAAGTTTCTTTCTTAGCCTGTTCTATTTACAGGATGTTGTGGTTGAGTTTACATACATTTGGGGACCGTAGTTTTTATCTCGAAATCTTTGCGGAATGGGTTATTCATGCCATTTGTATAATTCAGCTACTGCTTTCTGTGAGCTTCTTCTTATTGTCTGATCATATTAGTGGGTTTTTGTCCATGACGCACAATTAGCATGCTAGTCTTTTAGTATTTTACTTAGCAATCCGACATGTGATTTTATGGTCTACTGATAATAGTGGCGACTTGTAATCGGACCTTTTTCTGCATATGTAGTATTTGAAGATTGCTAATTTGTTATTGGGCTAGTCAACTTACTATGTTTAAATTAAGTGTTTCATGAGTCTGTTTAGTTCTTTTGCTGTGGTTGACTATAGTTACATCAGTCCCTAGCTGGCTGATTTTGTTCTATTCCCTCATGATGAGATATAAAACATGTGCCTGGATCTTGAGTGCTGGTAAAGCATAAATAGTTTCGGGTGATTTGATGGTGCTTGTTCCTATTGACAAAGGATTAGTATGTTTTGATCAATTTCAAGTGTACTGGGTCGAAATAGAGTAGCATACAAAGTGAGACAACATTTGTCCCCTCACAGAATTTCCACCATAAATTTCTCTATATGATGCAAAACTTCCTACACAAGCTCTTTGTTTTATCAAAACTTATCATTTGGTTTTTGTTACAACCCTTGTGATGAATGGTCAAAAAGATGGAGGGTGTGTGTGTAGAGGCGGTGAATAGTGATTCTTCCATGATGTTAACTTGTGCACTTTCTAATGGCTTAGCAAGGTCTAATGGAATTGGTTAGTTCAACGGAAATAAAACAATAAGAACACACCAATGCTAATACGTCCGATATATGTGGTTCAGAACTTTTGTTCCTACTCCACGGCTTATGAGCCTCCGTTGGGTTACTTTTGAAAGGCCCACTAGCTTTTTTTCTTTCTTAAACTTCTTTCAAAGGCAGAGAAAGCTCTTACATGGTGATTACAATAAAGCTTAGAATGAGAGGAAGAGAGTGAACAATTGTCAATTGAGCACAAATGATGAAAAATATAGGTTGTGACTTGTGAATGTTAGCTTCAATTCGCTCCCTTTGACTCTTTATATAAGCTTCAAACACCTTTAGTTATTCTTTACTGTTATGTTATGCCGATCAGTTGATTGAAATATACCATTAGTCGCTTGATGTACTATAGTAATCAGCTTATCAGACCGTTGTTGCTTGCCAGATTAATGACTCTCTTCGGCTTTTCTATTGTAGCATCATAGGGTAGGAAGTTGCCATATTCATTGACTGGTCAACTTGAGTTATTTGTTGGTGACCACCTTTAGTTGACTAGAATGTCTCATCAGTAGAGTGACCCAGACCCAACAGCTTGTCTATTCGCTGGCTAATTCACTTGAATCAGCTACTTGGTTGACTCATCCACTAAGCAATCGAGGACCTCTTTTAGTCAATTAGATTGTCAACTATGACCATCCTAGTGGTTGAACCTTTGCTTAAGTTGAAGATTACCTTTTCGTAGTTACAATCTCTCAACTAATTTAAGAGTTTACCTTACAACTTCTTCATCATGATGAAAAAAAAAATGGAGGGAGGGAAAAATTGTGAAAAACTCTCTCTAAATTTTCTCTATGTTGCTCTCTTTCAAATAAAAGTTATTTTCAAATTTATTTTAATTTATATTTTTTATCTTAGGAAAATCCCCCCTCCCTTTTGCCTTTGGTAAAGAAAACAATCAGAATGAAAATATTTATTTTGGTAAGGTTTCTCTGCTCTTCCCTATCAGTTTCCTCTATAAGAACAAGGGCTAAATGTACGCCTTGTTGACCCTACTCTTTTTTCTTTCCTTTTAGCTCCTTGTCTTACCAATCAACTTGACCATGTGCCTATCCCAATATTTATTAGTTTTCATCAAAAGGATAAAAAGATTTTAATTGTTTTACTTATACTCTACAATACTTCAAGCATGTAAGTAGGAGCCACAACAAGTAGGGTACTCATGACTTTCTCCCTACCCATATGCTTACCCACTTGGTACATCTATATCCCTACTCATCTCATACATTATGGACATCTGTTCCATTGCTACCTATGGGTACTTGATAAAACCCGTATTTGACATTTAACATATCTCGATACCTCTATTTAAATACAATGACAAATTTGACCTCTAAAATTAATTAATTGAATCTATCAAACGTAAAATATCTCTAGAAGTATGTAAATCAAGATTCAATAATGATATCCCCTACAAAATCACAATATCCATCAAATTTATGTAGAACATACATGATAAATCTTGCAAATATGGAAATAAATATAACTATATATGGCTACCCATACCTCAAAGCCATCCATACCCATGATGAATATCTACCATTTCACTTAAACCCTTCCTGTGCTTGTTTCACACCTACTTGAACCCCATTAAACAAGTCAGATAGCCATGATTATCTGATAAATCTTCCCTAATGCATCCCTATATATAAGAAGGGTTGATACCAATTACCATACTCTCACTCTACCAAATATAACTCAGCAGCTTTCAGGATAGTAAAGTTATAATAAAATAGTTCATATTTTTTGTCTATGCTGCAACAGCTGGTTGGGAAAAACATTTGGGTTCAGTATTGATTTGTCTCACTTAAAATTTCTTGGTTATTTCCTAGTTGTGTCTTTTCAATAAATACTTCTGCAAACAATTTCCAAAGTCAGGATGGCATTATGGGATTTTTTTTCTTCACTTTTTTGCTGCAGAATAATTTACTTTTTGATGAAGCTATTGATATTCTTTTTCTTCTAAACTACCAATATTGAATGGAGCTATTGGTTCCCCTGGTCTCTAGTGCTGCAGTAAATTCCCAGACGAATGAAGAGGTTGCCATAAAGAAAATTGGCAATGCATTTGATAACAGAATTGATGCCAAAAGAACCTTGCGAGAAATCAAACTTCTTCGGCACATGGAACATGAGAATGTATGTTGAGTGCAAATTCAGCATGATTTCTTGACATTCTAGATTCTCTATAGCTGTTTATGGCACTGAGGTGCTTCAACTAAATTACACCTTTTTTTTTTTCCATGTTCTCTTCTCCATAAGTTACTCATTGTCATTAGTTCACGTTAGTTTAGTTTTCAAAAAGAAATATTCACATTAGTTTTACATTTTGTTTGACTTCTGATAATAATCTGCTTCATAACCATTTTCCAACATTCTTCACTTCATACCATTGAGGTTAAGAATTACAACCAAGTAGAAATTAATAATCTAATATGCATTCATGTTCATAGATCACAATGAAGGATAGATATTCCTTTTGCTAAATGCTAATTCTGTGCTTCATTTATTCGTGAGATCTTCTAGCATTCCATCTGGAATACTTAATGTGGCTTCAATTATTTTAAAATCTTTTAGCATATTGCCAAGAGCACTTCATATGATTTTTTCGCATTCTAATTTTAACCATAGAGTGCAACCATAATTGAAATGTATACACTTGTCTCACACTATGGGATAATAAGAAGAGATATAATTTACTTTCCAGAGGAGCAGCATAGAGAGAAGTAATTGTGAGGTTGAGATTGGTATCATTTTCTTTTGCTTATTCTTAATATCCACTAGTTATGTCCTTCTAAAACTTCTGGAAAGATATTGCGTTTGTCCAAGCTAGTATTGGACAATTAAACTGCAAAGCAATGTCTATCAATTTGTAAACTCTTGTTTAAGGTTGATTGTGACCTAATCTCATGAGAATTCATTAATTATCTTTTGGTCGGTCCCTTTTGGTCAACTGACTGATGGTAGTGCCCTTGTTTTCTATGTTTTCTATGTTAATTAGTAGTCATGATAAAGAAACTTACATGTTATTTTATAAATATTTATTATTTGTTTGTTGGTCTTTAGTACTTTTATTCATTTTCTCTCTTAAATGATGACCACAACAGACCCATTGAGGCATTTCTATGAATTAGAAGATGATGAAATGTAGAGCATTAGGAACTATACTCTAGAATGACAGCATCAAGCCAGCCATGGTTTGGTTATCCCACATGATTTACTTTATTGTAGTTTACCACGGTTTCATTTTTATCTATGGTTGCTGCTTCTAGCTATGCCTCTTTTCAACTTATATCTTTGAAGAGGTTGGTAGAGGCGCTGTATTGATATTGCTTTCTTTGTTTGGAACAATATTCTTCTCTACGTATAGATGATTCAGACAGGTTTGTTTCATATAATTTAGCATGCAGAGTTGTTTCCTATAAACAAGTCTTAGTTCTTTTGTTTTTGTTTTAGCAGTTAATAACTTAGCGTTGACAGGTCATTTCTAGCAAAAGGAATGGGATGGTATTGTTACTTACTTCATGTGTAATCTCTTATATTGTGGTTGAGTAGTATTCTGTTATACTCGGAGAAATAACTAAACTGATTCTGTATTTATCAGGAAAATATGATTTGTCTTGAAACTTATTCCTGCAAGCTCTGGATTCAGATGGCCAGTTAAAGAACTGTAGAATCTAGTTATTAGTGTTTTAGTATTCCACTTTTTCTCAATAACATATTTCAAGAAGATTCTTGCCAAATTATGCTTATTATCATTTTTAACTCTTTTGGTTTGACTGAACTATTTCTAGACTTTGCAAAATAAATATTTTCTGCCATTCACATCCTTGCTTGATAATTGTTGCTGAGTTACTTTGTAATTGAATTTTCATTCTTGCCAAGAGCATCTTTATTGTAGGTCATTGCAATTAAGGACATCATACGCCCTCCAAACAGAGAAAACTTCAATGATGTTTACATCGTTTATGAATTAATGGATACTGACCTTCACCAGATAATACGCTCCAATCAAGCATTGACAGATGACCATTGCCAGGTTTGATGCTAGCAATCTCTGCATGCAAGATTTGCTTGAACGAGGAATATAATGTTGTTTTAGTCCTATGCAATATTTGAGATAATCATATAGGCTTTTGATGAATCTTAATATTGACATCCTTGTTCGGCCAAAAAATACCCTTCTTGCTTAGTTAGTGGGTGTTTTAAGAGTAGTACATTTCACTAAACTAAGAACAATCAATCCTTTCTGTGGTTTCTAATAAAGTTCTCCAAGGTTTTTATATTTGACTCACTTTGCCACTTTATCTACTATATCTGTAACTATCAATGCATGCGATTCTTTGAAGGCTAATGTGCTTATTCTTTTGCAATGAAGTTTCTTTGTTTTCCAAACACCTTAATATTTCTCTTTCATCAAGCAGAACACCAGGCATCTAGATTACAGTTATGATGGATCTCTTGTTTGAAATAAAAGGTCTTTTTTTGGCAAATATTGGAGGCACAGCTACCAATATTAATATTATATTATATTCGTAAAGGCAACAAATGATTCCAAACGTCTGTCAACAACTATACCCTTAAACAATCTCCTTACCAAATGAGCTATCTAGTTGATACAAATTATAAATGAAACCAGAAAAGAGTTTCTATCCCAATTAGAAGGTTCATATTTGGAGATCTCATTCATTTAACAAAAATACTTTAGAAAAGTATCACATGTGGAATTCCATTTTCTATTTCTATGAATAATGGAATTAATCTTTTAAGTTCTTTAATAATTAATTTTAATATATAATCATATACACTTCATCTAACAATAATCCAGGCAATCTGATATTGTTGCATCAAATAATTGTGAAGTAGTAACTAAGAAGTTTCCTGGTCTCTTAAATGATCTAAAACTACCAGACATTATATTCTCTTTTTATTGACCGTAGAAGATATTGATGATAACATTGGGAATACATCCAAATCTTTGTTCTTGACTTTATGTCTAATTTAGTATTTCCCTTCTGTTATGACTAGTTTCTTTTGACACCCAGTTCATCTGGAGGTACTTTCTTGATCTTCTACTCCATTTCTGAAAATCCTTCACTTCTTATACACTTCTTTCTTATACTGACAGCAATGTTCAGATTTTAATTATCCTTGTGCTTTTTGCAGTTTGACTTTACATCATTTCCAAACCTTGTTAAATGATTATGAAATATACGCTCAAGAAATTGGCTTGTGATTTTCTTCTCCCACCAGTTATTGTTCTACTAAAGTTAAATTGCTAAAACATACTTCATATACTAGATTCTGTTTAGACATTGCTGCAGCAATTCAAGGTTTAAAATTTCTGTATTGATGCCACTTTGGTATTAGCTTAAAACAGTTCCATCTCAGCACAAAACCTGTCAACACTGACATGATTCTGACCATGCTACATGTTCTTGGTTCACCTTTTGATCACCTCCTATTTCATTTCTTTAACTCTGAAAACATGGATATAGCAATTTTACTGTCAGTTGAATTAAAATATTTATAGAAATAGAAAAGTAAAACAAACATCCCACACTAAAATTATATGCGTAGTTATTTAGAATTAGATCTAAGTTAGTTTTAATTTCGTTTTAAACAATCTAAATTGGATTCCGTGGGGTTTACATTTTTTTGCTTGATATGGGTGGGCATAAACCAGGGTTTTTGTCACCAAGTACCGGTATTACACGTAGTTGCCATGGCAAGACTTCTCATTTTTGCTGTGATGATTGATCTCAATTTGGGTTCATAGGCAAATGCATATCACTCATACCGATTGATTGAAATTTGAAACCATGCTTCGAGTAGTTATCTTTTCAAGATATAATTAATCATGTGGTGAGATGGTATAGACATGTTCAAGGCCAGTCAAGCATATCACTCGTACTGATTAAATGGATTACACATTAGTGATAGAGGGAACATTAACAGTATTATAGTCTTACATAGAACATAAGATTCATGTAGCTGATCTCAAATTTTGAGATAGCATATCACGCGTACTGATTGATTGAAATTTTAAACCATGCGTCGAGCATTTATCTTTTCAATATATAACTAATCATGTGGTGAGATGGTGTAAACATGTTCAAGGGTGAGCAATATATGCTATTGGTAGGATTAAATTGATTAAACTGAAAGTTGAGATTAGTGATAGAGGGAACATTAATTGTAACAGTCTTGCATGGACCATAAGATTCATGTAGCTGACATCAAATTGTTGAGATAAATTCAGTTCAGTTATGAAAATGTTAATCAATGTAGTTTTCTATTGTATTGCTGCATGGTAACTTGCAATTCTAACTAACATTTTTTGTTTCTTGACATTATCTATTATTGGCAGTTCTTTCTCTATCAGTTACTAAGAGGGCTGAAATATGTGCACTCTGCAAATGTTCTGCACCGTGATCTTAAGCCTAGCAATCTGCTCTTAAATGCAAATTGTGACCTCAAGATTGGAGACTTTGGATTGGCAAGAACAACATCTGAGACAGATTTCATGACAGAATATGTTGTCACTAGGTGGTACCGAGCACCCGAATTGCTCCTCAATTGTTCGGAGTATACTGCTGCTATTGACATCTGGTCTGTGGGGTGCATACTTGGTGAAATTGTGACCAGAGAACCTTTATTTCCAGGAAAAGACTACGTTCATCAATTAAGGCTAATAACTGAGGTAAATTCTGCATTCAAACTCTTAAATATTTTTTAAATTTTCTTTTATTTTCATACAATGTTTACTCATAGATGGATCTTCTTCAAGTAAATTGCACCTGTTTTTTACTAGGGTTTCAGTTTAGTGATGTTTAGGTTAGATTTTTTCCCTCTTTCTGCTTGGTCATTGCTAACCATCCTCAGTGCATCTTACAGCAAAAGTATTCTACATCAATAGAAAGTGCCTTTATTCCATTCTGCAACTCTTTTCATGGGGTGGATCAAGTGATCGCTGAGTGTTGACTTTTAACTCTGAGTTAAGCCTTTCTCGATAAGTTGATGAATGATTAGTTTCTTGCTTGCTTTTGCTGCATTTGTTTCTCGGCAATATTGCTTTTAGCATATATATTGGTTGGTTATGTACCATGCTCCCCAATGTACTTCCAAACATCAATGAGCCAAATATGGATATATCTTCCCAATTAACATCCCAAACTAGCATTACTATATTTGCAATTGTCCAACTATAGTGAAACTCCATTGTGACGATGGTGTCATCATTGAATCAAGATGTCTTGTGCATATGATTATTATTCTCTTATCTGAAAAATCTCTTGCTCATGAGATTACAAGCCTCTCTAGATTGGTCAGTCATAAACCTATAAGGACAAGTACGCCAATTTGTTCTGAACCTAATAATTTTCTTACAGCAACTTTCTTCTCATAGCTAATAATTTGACACTTCCATTGCATTTTCACATGGTAAGTTAATAGGTTCACCTGATGACTCAAGCCTCGGATTTCTCCGTAGTGACAATGCCCGCAGATACGTGAGACAACTTCCTCAGTATCCGAAGCAAGATTTTCGTACTAGGTTTCCCATTATGTCAAGTGGAGCCATTGATTTGCTAGAGAAAATGCTTGTCTTTGATCCAAGCAAGCGAATCACAGGTAATTCTAGCTGTTTTTCTTAAAGAACCGTTTCCTATTTCAAGTGTACATTCAAATATATCTTGTCGTGGCAGTTGACGAAGCTATTTGCCACCCATACTTGGCATCTCTCCACATCATCAACGACGAACCTGTTTCCCCCACTCCATTCAGTTTCGACTTCGAACATCCATCCTACACTGAAGAGGATATCAAAGAACTCATTTGGAGAGAATCACTGAAGTTCAACCCAGATCCACTTGGTTAGATAAAGAATACACGACCTCAATGTTCTCAACTGTAATTATGCTCAATCCTTCTCTGGTCATTTGGTAACACATCGAAAATAAGTTAACTCAATATTCGTATCCAAGCTGTGTTTTAAATGCCCTATTATATTTATCATCGACAACCTTGTGCTGTTCTCACGTGTAATGTAGTGTTTCTGTTCTTCGCTCTATTACTATCTACTGCAAATAGTTGTTAATTGTAACTCCTTCATGTTCTTTTGAAGAAATAATCATTAAGTTTTTCCTTTCATATTACGAACTGTGTGATCTCTCTGGTTAAATATATCTTCTTATTTCTCTTAGTTTCTGATTTGCAGCAAAACACAGTTGATATTAATAGCTAGTTTTTACATACGTGCACTCTTGGAGTTGCACGTCCTCCATGGGCGCCGGATCCGTCGGGAACGGGCACAGGCCGCTGCCGACGCTGTCACTACCTTGATCGGCTAAGGAAGCACAGGCTGCCGGCGTCACCCCGCTTGACACCCCCTCGACGTCGGTGCAGTACCACGGCAGCTTCCTCGCCTTCCGCAGCGCGACGGTGACGTTGGAGATGCAGACGCCGGTGAATGGCGCGCCGGGGATGCCCTCCAGCCTCGCCGCCATCGTCACGTTCACCGCCGTGACATCGCTGTAGCTGATCCCGTCGACGACGGGGATGGCGTTGGGGTCGTACTTGTCGTCCGGGTGCGACTTGTAGTTGCCGGTCATCCAGAAGACCCACTTCATGGTGTCGAGGGTCATGCGGCGGACGAAGACGTCGCGCACGTAGGCGCCGCGGCCGACTGCGGTCTTGATGCGGACGCCGGACTCGGAGTTGACGGCGGTGATGTCCTCGGCGCGCACGTCGCGGATGCCGCCCGACATCTCGCTGCCGAGGGCGATGACGGCGCTGGTGGGCGAGACGCAGGCGAGGCGCCGGACGACGATGTGCTGGCTAGGCATGCCGTACGCGATGCCGTACTCGTCCCACCCGCTCTTGATCGCCACGCAGTCGTCGCCGGAGACGATGTAGCAGTCCTCGATCCGCACGTTCGAGCACGAGTCTGCCGTACAAAAACTATTTCCGGTCCGGAATCCGCCGCAAAATTCAGAAATAGGTAAACCATCTCTTCCTCACCTGGATTGATCCCGTCGGTGTTCGGCGAGTGGACCGGCGCGAGAATCGTGATCCCCGAAATGACAATGTTGCTGCTGTAAACCGGGTGGATGTTCCACGCAGGGGAGTTGAGCAGCGTGAGGTTCGTGATGAAGATTTGATCGGAGTGCATCAGCTCGATGAGGTATCCTCGCGTGTACTTGAGCTTGTTGCCATGGAACTTGGACCACCAAGTCGCCCCTTGTCCGTCGATCGTTCCGTTGTCCCCTGTGATGATAACGTCGGTGAGATTTGACCCTCCGATGAGGCTGCTGTATCGTCCGCCGGGATGGTCCCTGCCTCTGCCGTAAGAAGGCAGGGGATCAATCACCGGCCACTCGTTCACGTTCTGTTTCAGCATGGAACCGCAGTCGATTAGTCCTCTTCAATCACCGCACGGACGTATTCGTTACGGGGGCAGTAGAAAGGTTTAATTACTTGGGTGGCGAGGATGACCGCCTCGCGGTGGAGGAAGAGGGTGAAGGAGCTGGTGAGGTTGAACGGGCCAGTGAGCCACCGTCCGGCGGGGACGAACAGCATCCCGCCGCCGTCGGACGTGAACTGACTGAGGTGCGCGATCGCGTCGCCAAACGCCGCCGTGTTGGAGGTCACGCCGTCGCCCACCCCGCCGAAGTCCGCCAG